>BLKR01001669.1:0-262122 GCA_011170035.1 Teleogryllus occipitalis | reverse complement strand
AAATCATGCAAACTGTATGTGACGTTAAGGTTACTGAATACATTCATTCACCTTAAATCTTGAGCAAAGCATATTTGAGCAAAAAAACTAAATTTTATGTTGCTTTCCGCCTCCTTTTCTTAATACCTTCCTTGGCCACAAGAAATGAGCATAGTTTTCCATATTACACCGACGTAAATAGAAGTTATTTATAATAAATGCACGCCAATTCATAAGAGAATACTTGTATTAATCTAGTGGCATAACTTTTTACATCGTGAATGAAAAAATACTTTCTTCTGAAGTAAGGTGTGAGAAATCACGAGATTAATGACTTCCAAAAATATGACTTTGACACAAATGTAATGAGGTAGTTTTGACTTTACACTTCGCAAATAGAACATTGTATCGCGTATTTAAACTATCTTAAACGAAATTTGCCAAGTGCGCAATTTATATTAATAAAAGCCAAACACAAACTTTTATTTAAATCATTTGTTTAATAATACAGTAAACCCTCATTAACATTAATTCCAAGGGACCGAAATAATTGGAGTTCGTGTTATAAAAATTCATGTTATCCGAGTATTGTAATGTCCATATTTCCGTAATCCCTTGTCGCGACCGAAGTTTTGTTGGTGTTACGGCGACATTCGTGTTAAGCGAGTTTGTGCTAACGAGGGTTTACTATATAATATTCACACAACAATACCATACTGTTAGAATAGTTCCGTTTCCACATTTCAATTCACATTCCTTATTTCCCTTCGGTAGTTTATTTGGTTGAGCCACCCTTGCAGGAAGCCTTTCAAAGTTTTCCTCGAGGAGTCGGACGCGCCGATCTCCCGTGCGTCCAGGCGTCGTCTCTTTTTAGGCATTTTGAAGGCGGCGCCACCTGAACAGTTAGCGCGACCGCATTCCGCGCCTGCCCGCCCCGGCCCTGCTACGAATACAGGCGGCCCACGCCGGCGACCGATTGCTCCTGACAGATCCTGAAACAGTTTCGCATCGCCGAAGACCGCATGGGTCCGCGAAATGTTCTCTTCGCTGAGTCACATGGGTTCGATAACACCTCGTCTTCTTGCTGGCTCAGCGCGACGTTTTTTGCCTTGTACATTAAAAACAGACTGAGCATTGAACACTTGCTATTCAAAAATAAGTGGTAGATCCCACAAAACGTCTCCTCGTAGCTTTCTTCACACGTTATACAGAGTAGATCTTGTCGACCCCTACGTAACTCCACTAATCGCGCGACATAATACATTCTGACTCTTTCTGTAACTGGCCTCCTAGACCTCCCAACGCTTTTGCTTATACTCGACGACGATCATTTTGACGAGTTCTAGAACAGCTGAGAATCGCCGAAGATCGCATGGCTCCATGAAATGTATTCTTCCGCAAACCAGATTAGATGTATCGGAAGTGCCAGTTCAGTGAAGTACAGAAAACTAGTTTTTGGGAGTGATTTAGTTTACACCTACATCTTCTCTAAAGAGAATATAATAGGCATTTGTACAAATCATGACTGAAAACGTGTGAATTGATGTAAATGGATTCTGATAAAGAAATTAAAAGTAAAATCAAACACATCCAAGGTAAACAATAAGACGGCTCACAAACACTGAATATCAAATTGCTGTACACTTGTATCTCGGATTCAATTAAAATTCCAACCAACCAACTTTTAATAAAAAAATAATTCAAATAAATAAATTTCATTAAATAAAAGTTTTAAAATACACTTTTCTTGAATTATCGGTACAGTATCGTGCTAACAGACTTTGCTTGGCGCAATGACAAGATAGTAAGGAGTACCACAGCCCCAGCACGAGTTAGCCAAACTGTGTGAATCATTTCTATATCCTACTCATCGACCACACCCGCCGATTTCGTCTGGCATTCCTGAGTCAAAATAAATAACCACATGACTAGACTGAATACACTCAAACAATAAAAATTAATGCGCGCGTTGCCAATTGCACTGGTTGTAAAGCCAAGCACCTGATGCTTCATAAACCGAAAAGGCCTTGGTTCGAGTGCGAACAGTAAACAACATTCAGTGCGAGAACGCCCACGTTTTTCTGAGCTCCGGGTACCTACCCCTGTCTCTTTTGCCACACGTAGTTGAATTACGAATATACAAGCAATTAGATTTGTGGGCTACATTTGATAACTTCCCGTGCAACTTAAATCATTTGAACCGGCAAACGAGTTAAGACAACAGAGAGGAGCACTGACGATAAATTACCGACGCCGTTCACCTCCCGAATCACATCCGGGGCAATGGAAGCCAAAGAAGCCGAGAGCGGGCAATACACTGAGAAAAGGTATCTAAAACTGCCAACAACGTTTGCACGTGCTGTGCTAGCAGGGCTTATCCGGGCACCGCCCAAGCCGGGATAAGCCCTAAGCTCTCATCTGCTCTTCCGATGTGTGGTAGTTTAGGCCACGTAAATACATTTGTGTGCAAGAGAAGAGGACAAGACAAGGAAAGAAAGAAAAAAAGATCCGCCTGGTTTTTGGCCCGTTTGCATGTATTTCTGCGGTATTTGTCTCGTTTTGATCGGAGAAAACAAGGAAAATTACCGTGAAGCCGGCCTCTAGAATTATTCTCTTTACACCGGCTGAATTCAGTTTAGCTACCTAGCTAGAGTCGAAAATCGGCAACCGTCGGGATTAGGACAGTTGTTGCTCAGAGTAATCTCAGACGATTACCACAAGTAATCCCACAGCACTTCGAGTGATTTTGGTGCGATTATTTCATGAATTATGACATTACATGAATTGGATGGATAATTAAATCACAGGAATTACGAAAGAGAGAAATATTACTCAAGATTGCTACCAGAATATGTGAAGCTTTCATTCAGCACCGAGTTATCACTTCCTCCTGGAATAACTTATAATCAAGTAAAATATGAATAACAGTTTAATGCAGAAAATGATTTCAATATATTTCGATTTTATGGTAATAAAACTTTCAAAACACAATTATAACAAAGCTACTTAACTTACAAGTACATTTATTAAAAACACAATATTTAATTTGTTCTAATCTGAAGTTGAGTTTTCCATATCTTGGTATTACGTGGAATTATTTGAAATGCAAAAGTTGAATTAGCAGCGGGATTCGTCAATGTCGAATGAATTGAACACGAGTGTGTATTCATTAAAGACTTTTTTCTGAATAATTGTGGTTGTGACGTTCCACATAGTTTTCATAGCATATTCTTTGTGCTCTTCATCATATAATCTTCGCATATTAATTGCCTAAAATACGTGTAATTTCTTCATTTGTAGTTGGTTCTGTCCATTTGTATTATCTTTCTTCACAAAATTCTTGAAATTGCTTACACACACTTTCTCTGTTTCTTTCGCTGTTTTCGGCACTGAATCTTTAATAATAATTTTATTTCAGCGTTTTAAACATCACCAAAACGACACATTATTATATTATATTCATGCTCACAAGCTATTATGGACCTAAAACATTGCTAACTTTATCTTAAAAAGGTAAACAAAGTGGTTACAGAGGGGTGCAAAACATAGAGAAAGTGATAATCAAATGGCGATAGACATCTGGTATTGGTTTAATTTGAATATATTCTTCCATACCATTGGTTACTTACGACACAAACAGACATGGGTGAAATAATCGGAATAATGGTTAGCCTACAGACACAGTTGAAAATAATATGCCAATGTTTCACAATCTAACATAGCTGCAGTTGACAAAAGCGAAACGCCAATTGTGCAACACTGATACCTGTTGAAGATTCAGTACCAGATGAAGATTGTAAACGTTACCTAGAACAACACATCCCAACAGATGCCTAATGTGCTCCAAAATTCCTGGGTCTTGGTTTACAACAAACCAGCATAGGACCTTCTACTCTTAGAGACTTACCAGTTCCGGGGATTACCATCCACGCTTCTAAACGACTGCTATCACCTAACTACTATTACGACAATCATAAGTGATTTGAACTCGTGATATATAAATACCCATAAATGAAAGTGTACAACGCCTTATATGTTGCCCATTTATCTCTTGAAACAAACTTCCCTGAGAGAATACTATTTCTCATTATTTAACCAAAATATTAAAGCAAAATTGAAACTAATTTATCTCTGATTTCGCCGTCATAAAGTATAAACTGAAACACTTTACAAATAGAAATTGGGAAAAAATCACGTTGTACTTTTTTTTTAAAATAATATCTAGTTTTACAAACGTCTCAAAATTTTCCCTGACTTATAACGATTCCACAAATTCCCTGATTTTCCCTGTCTTTTTCGAAGTAATGCAATTTTCTACTCTGCCTAAGCAATTCGAGCGTGAGATGTGCAATTAACTTTCACAATTATACAAATAAAATAACGTATATTCAATTTTTGAACTTACACCTTCCCTACATTTTTAGATGAGCTTCAATTGCATAATTTGCTGTTTACGCCAGTAATGTCTCACCTGGGCATCCGCCCTACGCGCGGGTTGCCTGAAGAGTTTCGTCGATAAGCTCAGCCAGCGCCTTTCGCAACTGCTCGAAGTATCTCTCGCAGACAAGCAGCTGGCGCAAGCACAAGGAGTTCAATCGCTTATCAGGCGCTCCGGTTCTCCGAACGGTGTATGAAAGTGTCTCTTCACACATCACCCCTCCCGACCTGCCACTTTGAAAGCTTACGCACCACTTCCTCTGCAATATCGGAAACACTCGGGGATTACTCCCAGGCATTGCGTCACACAGGAAGCACACACCCTTCCGCTTAAACTCGGCATGAGGTCAACAGCTAGGTATTGACATTACGTTGGGCAAGTGAAGTAGTATTGGAATGTGGTTTTGCAGTGTGATATGTTGCTTCGTGGATGTCAGGCGGATGAAGGTGTCGCAAGTCTGTCTAATATTTGCAAGTAATTACGTTCAACAACCTTCGCAACTGGGGAGTACGACTTCCCGTCAGATGTAGAACCCAAGGCGCAGGTGAGCGTGCGGGACAAAACCTCAGCCCGCACTGCGATTTGGAGAGTTGTGTTGAGCAAACATTTGGAGAGTTGTACTGAGAGCAAACATTTGGAGAGTTGTACTGAGAGCAAACATTTGGAGAGTTGTACTGAGAGCAAACATTTGGAGAGTTGTACTGAGAGCAAACATTTGGAGAGTTGTACTGAGAGCAAACATTTGGAGAGTTGTACTGAGAGCAAACATTTGGAGAGTTGTACTGAGAGCAAACATTTGGAGAGTTGTACTGAGAGCAAACATTTGGAGAGTTGTACTGAGAGCAAACATTTGGAGAGTTGTACTGAGAGCAAACATTTGGAGAGTTGTACTGAGAGCAAACATTTGGAGAGTTGTATTGGGTAAAGATTTGGAGAGTTGTATTGGGTAAAGATTTGGAGAGTTGTATTGGGTAAAGATTTGGAGAGTTGTATTGAGCAAAGATTTGGAGAGTTGTATTGAGCAAAGATGTAGAGCAGTCTTTTAAAGAAACACTTTTAATATGATTATTACTTGAACTTATTACTTCAACTTTTATTTTGGACAGTTTATTACTTTCTTTAATCAAAAGTATAAAATATAAAAAAGTCCCATTACAAATGTTTTGTGCATTCATGTGCCACATTTTCAAAATATTTTGTCATAAACAGGAACTTTATAAGGAAGAAATATTATTTACGTTCCGTGAAATACTGTTATTTTTAAATGTGGTTGGCCATGTAACTGGGAGGAAAAGGAATTTTTTTCTTTCATACATACTTAATATTTCATTTCGAATTTAACAGTACATGATCATGACAACGAAATATTGTCGAAACGTTGTACGTGAATTCACATTAAATTTGTAATGCGACTTTTTTCTTTTTTATCTTTTTAAATAAAAAATGAATTAACTGTATAAAATAATCACGGAATCGTATAAAAATTGATTCAAAAAGGAACTGTGGAATTTAATCGGTGCTGAAGAGTCATATTTAGACATCACAAACATCTGTCCAATCACGTTACATGCCGAAAATAGAAAGTTGCTCAGATTTGCAGTTTCATTAACGGAATCGAGAGAAGAAATGACTATTTGGCAAGACGCATAACGAGAAAATACACGCTGAACAACAATATTCTCAACAGAGTTTTCCAGAAACTGGCCTTCCTGTTATCAGTGAACACCGGAAATAGTACAACGTCGAAGAAAATATAATTCGCCTACTGACCATCAATTCCAATTCCCACGTGACGTACCTGCTAGTACAAAAACCATCCCGTTAAGATCTGTAGTCGATGCCCGGCCAATCCAAAAGGAATTTGTAGGAGACAAAACGACCCGTCAGACGATTTCCTTGGGCTTGTCCCGTCTCCACTGCCTCTCATTCCAGGTTACTTCGTCACCATTCTTCTCATCATTATCGTTGTCTCATTAGATCTCTCATGGGCCCCAGTGATCTTAGTAATCGATTGATTTAATTGATACGCGTTTCCAAGCGTGACAACGGCTAAGGCCATTAGTCCCGTAAGTGTACGGCTTGTTTTATCTCAGTAGGTGGTTGTGATCTTCCTCCTGGTTGGTGAGAACCGGCGCCGGTTTGTGGGGGTTTTCCTTCTCAGGTATCTTCCACCAGTGGGGCACCGCCACAGCCGGGACAAGCTCTAAGCTCCCGACCGGTCTCCCGGAATATGTGGTAGTGTAGTGCATGTTAGTGTAAGTGTGTGTGTAAGGGGTGAGGACAGGACAAGGAAGAGGAAGGAAAGATCTCACGTGATCCCTGGCCCGTTTGGTAGGGTACTGCTCCGGCATTCGCTTAGTGTTGATCGGAGAAACCACGTGAAACCACGATCAGAGCAGTCGGCCGCTAGACTTCTCCCTCAGACAGTGTCTGAATGCGACCTAGCTGACAAGCTAGTGTCAGGGTCCTCCCGGACAGAGGCAGTGTAGAGACATCAATAGATGCCACCTACGCCTGTTTTGTAAGTTGCAAAGCCATTAAACCCAAACAAATCGCTCGATCAGCTAAGTGGCGGGGGGAGCCTGGAGCGGCCACTTCGCTTCGCTTCCGCCGGTGCGCGCGCACTTGGGCCCCCGGCGCGAGGCCGCGCCACCGTTAGAGCCACGCGACGCGACGCGCCACGCCGCGACGCGCATTCCGCGCGCGCTGGGCCGCCACCCCGCCGACCCGCACGCGCACACGCCCGGCAGCGGCCGCTCATCATCGCACAGCGGAGCCTCGCCACGCTCACGACACAATCGTCATTATTACTACTGTCCACTCCGGTTATGGTGAACCCTTGGACTTCAGTCACAGGTACCGTTTCACTTCTATTACTAATACGCATAAGAAGATTCTGTTATAGTGAACCTGAACGTCGGCTCTACTAAACGTAGGAAGTAAGGCCTGAAAATTAATTGGACCTCGTATGTCATTAGGCGATTCAAAGGGCCTTCGGAGAATGGAATGGTGTTCCTACTGAGCAAGAGGCATTGAAAGGAACCAAGACAACATTACGATACTTAGAGACAAAAGACAAGGCAGAATCAAGTAGGAAGAGAGCGTGAACTCTGGAGGAGAATCTAGAGAAATTACTAATTAAAGATGTGTCAAGAAAACGATTGAAAATAATTGCTTTTTTTAAAGGACAAATAAAGATATTGGAATTTTCAGTTCGTACTTTTAATGAAATATGCTGTCCCTCTATGTTAGTAAAATCAATAATTGTGGAGAAATTTTATTTAATTTTGACATCATCGGATATTGTGAACCGAACATGATAGTCCCCCGAAGTTCAATATAACCGGAGTCGACTGTACTTTGTTTGATACTACATACGTTATGTACTGCTGCAGCAAAAACAGTGATTTCTCAGCAGAAAAATTAGGTCCGTAATACCGAAAAAGAAGAATAATTCTTCCTCTAAGTGAATTACTTCCTCTATCATGAAGAACCCACAGAATACAGTTTTACGATCTGCCTGTCGCAGCCTCTTGAATTTTAAGCCAAAGTTTTATTTTTTGGTGGTACGTTACGTGAACTCCACGTCTGAGTTTGAGATATTTGAATGTTCGAACATTGCAAAAGTTCGAAATTTTTTCGGCGTGTTCTTGCAACTACAGTATTGAAAACAAGACAGTTTTCTTCTGAATAAAATCTGTTCCTCGTTACGTTACCTCTGTGGACGCAATTGTACAGTTGACACCATACATAAATAGTTTTATTCCAAATATAAATAACGTTCGTTGTTTGTACAATGAGTACGAGTGGCCGGTGCTCAAGTGAATAGTAGTAGCCTGTAGCCAGTGATGGATCTGAGGGGGGAAGGAGGGCCAAATGACCCCCCTCCAAATCCCATAACGCGATATGACAATGACCTGTAAGTGAGAGGAGAGAGAGAGACAAGTGAGAGGAGAGAGAGAGACAAGTGAGAGGAGAGAGAGGGACAAGTGAGAGGAGAGAGAGGGACAAGTGAGAGGAGAGAGAGACAAGTGAGAGGAGAGAGAGACAAGTGAGAGGAGAGAGGGACAAGTGAGAGGAGAGAGGGACAAGTGAGAGGAGAGAGACAAGTGAGAGGAGAGAGACAAGTGAGAGGAGAGAGACAAGTGAGAGGAGAGAGAAGAGAGAGAAGCGAGCGAACGAGAGCGAGAGAGAACGAGAAAGAGTTAAGAATTCCCCTTGCCTCTTCTAGTTGTTCCTCGCACTCCCATCCTTAGACCCGTACGCCCCACGCACCCAGCCCATCCCCTGGATCTCCAAAGGCCGGGGCTGCGAGACCTGCGCCGCCTCGCCGCTCAGAGGCGAACGCGGAAGTGCCGCCCCGCGCGCCACACGCAGAAGCGCTGCCCCGCGACGGAGGCGTGCCCCAGGGGCTGACCCTGTGACGCGCCGCGCCGCGCCGCGCCGCACCTGCAGCGCCTACCCGTCGTCGGGTGGGGGTCGGAAGGGGCCGGCAGGTCGTGGCCCGGCACACTGCCTCGCAAGCGCCTAATTGGACGGAGACGTGCGACACCGAGACCCATCCTTTTAAAACATCCACCTATATGTTCTTTACGTTTTCGATATTTTTGCTCGTGGATGCAAAATTCGCAGTGCCACAATTTGGAAAAGTTAAAATATGAAATAATAACCGAATGTGTTTTTAGGTGTTACAACCACACGAATGAGATGTGTAGTACTTTCATCGAGCAGACTATCGAAATGAACCTAATGCTCTGGTTTTTTCTTCGTCTTTTCTCGTATGTCGTACATGGAAAGGCGTTTTTTAACTGTGTTTAGTTAAATATTTATTTTAAAGTAAAAAAACACTGTCACTGTGAAATTTTGTTCCATTAGAATTTGATGTTACAGTCACTAAAACAGATTTAAAACATCGATGTTTAAAAACATCGACGCAATTTGGTCGATAAATTATATAACATCGATGTTTTAATTCTGAACAACGATGTTTTGTTGTAGATGTAACATCTCCAGTCGAAAGGTGACTGCTGGAAACACAAAAAACTGGCAAATTTTAATTATTAGCTGGTGTAATTGTTAGTATACGCGATTTTGCTTGATGAGACACTAGCGAAGGTTTTTTTGTATTGTTTTTTGTTTTTTAGGGGGCCAAAAAAACACTCGTGTAGCAAATATTCAAATGAAACGTTTGTAAAGAGGGCATTCAAAAGTAGAAGTCAAAATAAAATCAATATTAAAGGGTAGAAGACACTGCAGTAGAAATAAACATTCGATTTTAGTAAAGAGACTCTTTCAAAATACAATTTTTGAAATGATTTTGAATTAATGTAATTGCTACTTTTGCTTCCAGAAGGCCATATGCAAGCTTTCAAAATTTGTAGGTTTCTACAGCACTGCAAACATTTCTTACGTGATGTTGCTCTCTAGTGTATGTTTGGATAACTCGATCACCCTTGAATCATGAGAAGACTTTCAGCTGACGACAGCAAACGACACACGCTAACTTTCAATAAGACCCGAAGGCCACGGGAGTATCCCTGGATCTAGCCACTTTATGTGACAGGCTGAACTACGCAAAACTCGCTGTCACTAATTTAATAGTTTTTTTTGTTTTTTTAATCCTTGTTTGACTATAATATATTTCCCTGTTTGCAAGTATGCATAACTGTGTTGGATTCCGCCGTTGCAGTCGGTATGTTCTTGGCTGTTAAAGGCACAGTTAGTAACAGAATATTAGTATTACTTGTGGTTATGCTCAAATGCCTTTCGAACCATCCTTCAGTTACGGTTTCTCTGTCTTTTACCCGACAGTGTGGAGGAACGAAGAGAAATCTTTTCTCTGTGGAATTTTCTGAGTTCTTCCTTCGCTCGTAATTGTTGAACAAGAAACAACATTTTGAAGATCGAACAACCACGTGGTATATTGTTGAACTGAAAGTAATGTACACATCACTAAGGTAATTAACAACAGAAATAAATTTCGGACGTCAGAGCTAACACCCTTGGCAACTGTGCCATCTGCATAACAATCGGCTCCCGCTGTACTGGGAGTTGGAATTTTCCGTTTGATGTCGTCATGCGTTCGGCATCGGTGACAGCTAATGGTCTCGGAGCACGGTGGCACCTGCGCATAGGACGCCAATCGTGCGGCATCAGTTGACTCGGTCCCTACCATTACGAAGTAAATATTGATTGATTGATTGATTGATTTTTTCGTGTTTCCGGGCGCGTCAACTACTTCGGTCATTAGTCCCGTTAGTGTAGTGCATGTTTTTCCCCGGGAGATGGCGGTGATCTTCCCCCGCTGGATGGCGAGATCCGGCGCCGACCTACGGTCGGCTAGTGGGGTTTCCCCCTAACCTGGAAACTCCCACCAGCGGGGCACCGCCCCAGCTGGGACAAGCTCTAAGCTCCCGACCGGTCTCCCGAAATATGTGGTAGTGTAGTGCATGTTAGTGTAAGTGTGTGTGTAAGGGGAGAGGATAGGACAAGGAAGAGGAAGGACAGATCGCGCGCGGTCCGTGGCCCGTTTGGTAGGGTACTGCTCCGGCATTCGCCTGGTGTTGATCGGAGAAACCACGGAAAACTACCGATCAGAGCAGGCGGCCGCTAGAATTCTCCTCCAGACAGCAGCTGAATTCGACCTAGCTGAAAAGCTAGTGTCGAAAATCCTGCCGCCGTCCGGACTCGAACCTAAGACCTCCCGGTTAGAGGCGCTGCAGTGACATCAGTTGATGCATTGAGTTATCGCTACCGGTCGAAGTCAAGACTACGAACTGCGCCGTCCCTACTGTTTTGTAACGAGTCTTGCCTTCGGACCCTGTAAGCAGATAATGCAATTTACACTTCGTGAGACAATTTGCTAGTGACCGCCCGCTAAGCTCATTAGGCCGGGGGCTGTGTCAGTGACCCACATTTCGCTCGAGGCCACTCCGCCGTGCGCGAGATCAGAGAGCCCAAGGGTTCAGCACAAGGGCGTGGCTCTGCGGTTTCAACGGATCGAGAGCACTTCCCGGTAATCGGCAGACTTGCATCGATTGGAGACCTTTTACGGCGGACAATCGGCAGACTTGTAGACTTCTATCGATTGGAGATTTTATACGGCGGGCAATCGGCAGACTTGTGGACTTCTATCGATTGAAGATTTTATTCGGCCGGCAATCGGCAGACTTGTGGACTTATCGATCAAAGTCCAGCAATCAAAATCAGTAAAAGCTGTAGGAGCGACGTAAGAAAAACTGCATTTAACGTCAAACAGCAAAGCAACGGACTATCTCAGTCTTGGCTCAAAGAATAAGGGGAAAGAAAGGATAAAAACCTGATCGAAATGGGAAGTCAAATGCCCACAAGTACTTTACATATAGGAATAAATTACAGAAGGGGTGATGAATAATATAATACAGATATAATAAACAGTATTTGACACTCAAAAATTATATATCTTTTTATGCAAGTTCTTAAAATGAGTTTTACTTATAAACTTGGCCTCTCTTAAGGAAACCAATACAAAGAGAAATATTTCTGGATGTTCATACTTGCTGTTACTACAAAGCTAATTTCTGACAAATAGAAGTATTTGCAGCGAGAAGGAAACAAAACAGGGAGGCAGTTGAACTTATATTCATTGTCAAGAGTTCTATTCAGAAAAAATACTCCTGAATGAACAGAAATAATACGTATCGCTTTCACCGCCATCTCTAAGCAAACTATTGCTTAGCCTGAAGTAGCTCCCGACCAACTGACCATTGATTCACTTTTGTAAATAAAAATATATTGATAAATATCAAGAATTTCAATTACGTTCTTGTAGTTTGTAATGATTTTATTATATTGTTCCAGGATTTGTAAGCCTCTCAATGCATTATTAATTGGAAAATTACTACCAAACAACACGATACTATGAAACAACATTTTTGAAATTATCCAATCCGGCACACGTAGTGCTTTTCTGTCTTTTCGTTTCTGTCGGTCTTTCTATCGTGCTGTGTAATCGTACGGGTTCGGCAAGTGTTCTCAAAATGAAATAGCCAGAGAAACAATTGGTTGATTTAATATGTGAATGAAAAATTAGGCATTACGCTGTGTTTGAAGCAATTTAACTCGGGTGTCAATACACACCACGAATTTGGTGATCACTAATTGTCGGTGGCTTTGCAGATTGTTATTTGGTAGAAATGTCCTCTTTTTGTGACAAACAACCTAGCGCGGAACGTTTTTGCGAAGTAAGATTTAACATCTTTCTCTAGGTAACAGTATCATAGAAGGTAATCTGTCCCTCATGTTGCAGGACGTCTGCACTAGAAGCTCTGACCAGGATGTTCTAGGTTCGAGTTCTAATGGTGGTAGGATTTTTGACACTACCTTGTCAGCTAGGTCGAGTTCAGTCGGACACAGCAGGGCTGGACAGAGCAGGGCAGGACAGAGCAGGGCAGGGCAGGACAGAGCAGAGCAGGGCAGGACAGAGCAGGGCAGGGCAGGGCAGTGCAGGACAGAGCAGAGCAGAGCAGGAGGGGGACTGGGCGTGGCGTGGCGTGGCGTGGCGGGGCGGGGCGGGTTGAAAAGGGCCGGACCGCGAGGAATGGAGCGAAGCGCAGGTCTGGAGGAAAGGTTTGTCGCCGAGTGTTGCTTGAGCAACACTTGTGATACACGAACAAATGTCAACGAGTAGTATTCAGAAGGTCGAGAAGACGTTGCGCCATTTGAAGAAGAGACGCAAGCCAGCAACCGAGAGATGTTATAGAAACATTTGGAGTTGCCACGGAATGGTCGAGTTCACACAGCAGCTACCTCGCAAGCTGTCTCCACACGAAAGAATGCTTCAACTTGTAACGCCTTGATAGGTTGGTCATGTCTTGAATATCATATCTAATAGGATTAGTCTACCAATAGAAATTATAGCTAGCAGAATAACTGCCTCAAACGTCCACGCCTGTTTCATATATTATCATCTCTCTGATGTCATTTCAAGTATGCACTTCACACATGAAAGGTCAGAGGTGGTTTGTGTACAATCCGACAACACAATCTGAAACTGAAAGTACCTTTCGGGCATTTCATTCATTTCATTGTTTCATTGATGACTTAAGAAGGTTCAAGTGACGAAGGTTATTTTATTCTCGACTGTGTCTTACCTAATCCTGATGTGTAGACGCAGCTGAAAAGAACCTTAAACACGGATTTTACGACAGGTGTATGAGGTCATAATGTTGAGATGATTGCAATTATTTTCCTCCTTAAAGAGGAGAAAAGTAATAAGTAACTCATACAAAAGTGACCTTGGGATACATATCTTAAAATGTCGGTCTCGGCTCCCGCCTTCCTGCCCAGTCAACATTCATTAGAACGCTAGACACTTTCTGATCTAGTTACGTAAATAACTACTTCAAAGACACGAACTTCCGTGCCCAAATATAAAACCTGCACGCTTTATCCTGAAAATATAACAATACGAATGCTCTAAGAGAAAAACTATATTCTTTTGGCCTTCCTGTACAATTTCGAGGAATATATCAACATAACCTATGACGCATTTACTCCTTGGATTCCAATACTTGAAAATAAGTTTTAATACATTGTTTTACTGTGAGGTGTGATATATAGTTTTGCATTTCTTCCTTTGATTATTATAAATATTAACTAAAGAAAATAGTGCACAATAAACCATGGAGAATATAGCGAAGATAATGAAGTTTAAGATCAATAGTACAATCGAGAATTGAATCATATCCTATACTCAGTTCAGCCTGGCCTCTTGACATTATCGGCACATGTAATTTAAAATGTTCGAACAAAACATGTGATTTATGTTTATTATTAAAACTTTATAAATAAATGTTATCTTTTAAAGGATTGAAAAAATATCTTGAAAGCACAAAAGATATAGAATATGGTATTTCGGGAAAAAAATTAAGCAATTGCCTCTTTCCACAACACTCAACAGAAGACATACGCATCCCGCATCCCTTATCGGAAACTGGGAGATTTTATCCTTGAGTTAACGACTCTAAAAAATGAAATGAAAATGTGAATTGGCTGTTTGTCGCGCTCATTCTCAAGTGAAAAGTAAATGTTCTGCACAGTTCATAATGCAGTCACTGTTTCATAATAAAAATTCATAATATGACCATCATCAGAATGTAACAAAACCAACAAAATACAACGTAATAATTTACGAAGCAATGTTAACGGTCACAGTGGAATCTTCAAAGGTTCCGTCAACAATATGAACTTCCTGCAAGCACTGCAAACAAGGAAACTCCCTAACAAGAGACTCCTCTCAACCTTCGGAACCGAGAAGAACAAGGAGCCTAGTATGCGAAGATTATCAGCGAAAAAGTAACCCACGACTTAGAAAGAGGCTTGCGAAACACTGAAGAGAGTCTTTACGACCCCACTAAAGGCGGGATAAGATACATCGGTTACAGCGCCCTTATCACCACGTTTAAGGTATATACAACGGGATAATCCGCAATAAGTTATCAACGGCGGGCGCCAATGGCGTGATGTCTGCATTTGAGACGACTTCACACATTAGTCGCCGGATAAGGCCACAACGGGCGAGGCGCTCCAGAAAAGCGACTCCGTTCAGAGCGCCGTGGGGGCGGTGGGGGAGTGGCCACAAGGCCGAGTCAGGCGCAAAATGTATGCGAGAAGCCTGTGCCAAAATCCACGCCCAACCGGAGGAAACCGTAGCTTGCCGAATTTTACTCCCAAATATCAAATCTGTTTAATACTTCAAAAGTGTTCGTAGGAGATCTTTTATGCGCATATCTAAGGAAAGTATATAGGTAAGACGAAATTGGAGTAATTAATTATTAATAGTGGCCCTTAAAAACTGGTACCGAACTTTTGAAACGAATGCAAAGGATACCAAGTTTCGAAGGGCAAGATATCTTGTAATGCGATTATTTGATTTGGTTTATTTTCGTCGAAAACTGAGGTTGGGTAGATGAATAATATGCACAAGGTGTTTGGGGCTCTAATATCCCGTCCTCACCCTTATAACTATACTGTATTTGTTGGGGTGCGATTTCGCCAAAACCATCGAAGTGAACAGGTATTGCACAATGGTGAAAAACGTGTGACAAAAAGGAAGTTAAAGAAATGCAGTTTTTGTCACAAAACTCTGAATATTACTATCGTAATGAAATGATCAAACGCCGTAAGAAGTGTTTTATTTCATACAAATTCCAAAAGTCATTTTTTTAAATTATTATGCATTATTATTATTATTATTATTATTATTATTATTATTATTATTATTATTATTATTATTATTATTTCATTTTTATAACAATCGCGAAAGTAAAGGAACATTTTGTGAGGTTTGCACATGTGAGAATATAGGTAATATATCCAAATCACGCAATCCTAGGTACATAAAACATACGAAAACGGCAAACGAGTAGTACCTTTAATTCCCAAGACAGCGATCAATTTCCAATTCAATTAATGTTATGTAAATGGAACGAATATTCAGGTGAATGACTGATCTTCAGAGTCAAATTTTGTATACAAAATAAGATGAAAAATACCCACAAAGACGCCAGCATCGTGCACTTTTGAAACTCACCATAAAAGGGTATTGTAGTTCGAACAAACTAACTGCTATTTTTCAACAATCCAGGGATTACCAGAGAAACTCACCTGTAACAGAGAAAACATACAAATAAAAATCAAAAATATTCAAAAAAATATCAAAACGGGTTTAAATTTACATGCATTAATTCCTCTTTACAGATATCTGCTAGTTGACACATGTATTTTGTCGTACTGAATTTAATAACCATAATTTAAAGCGACACTATTTCGATTCTTAACAAAAAAGAAAGTGCATAAAATCATACAAAAAGTTCTAATTACAAAATTCAATCACTACTTTATCGACTCTACGTGTCCAACATGATCAAGGTCTACAAATTCTGCTTCGTTGCCGCCAGCACGTACTCCTCTCCAGGTCTTTTAATTTTCTGCAAACTACCGCTGGAAGTTAAAACTGTTACGTATTTTCCATACGAGTTCATTCTCTTTTTGATTCTCATTAAGAGATAAGAAAAATTATTGTTGCAACACTGATTTCGAAATTAATCGTTGCAGTTGTCCAAGAATGTATTTTACAAATGTAATCCCTGGTGTATTCGGCACATGTTGATGATGAACTAACTAAACATGGACACATTTGCAAACTCGTGTACCACTTCGCTCTTTGCGAGATATTTTCGATCATTCGTCACTGAATACATGAGCTGGTTGCTGGTTGCTTCGGATACTCCATACGAGAACAGTCCACAGTTGTAAGTGCATAAACCTATTCAGGGTAACAAAGCAACGGTGTTGAAAGTGAGAGTGCGCTAAGCTAAAGTACGTCTGTAATTATGCACAATAAGAGCGCGACGTGTCGGCGCACACCAAATACATACACGCTAAGACAATGCCGTTGATTGATTGATTGGTTTCCGGGCGGGTCGACTTTCATGGCCATTAATTCCGCTTGAGTAGCGAATGTTTTGTCCTTGGAGGTGGCGGTGATCCTCCCAAGCTGGTTGGTGAGATCCGGCGCCAACCTCCACGTCGGCTTGTGGAGGGTTTCCTCCTTCAGGTACGTCCACGCACGCGGAACAAGTTATTAGCTCCGACTGGACTCTCAAGATTTTCGTTAATGTGGTGCACGTGTGTGTGTGTGTGTGTGTGTGTGTGTGTGTGTGTGTGTGTGTGTGTGTGTAAGGGGAGAGGGTAGGACAAGAAAGAGGAAGGAAAGATTGTGCGCGGTCCGTGGCCCGTTTGTCCGGCATTGTTCCGGCATTCGCCTGATATGATCGGAGAAACATTTGAAAACTACCGATCAGTGCAGCCGGTCGCTAGAATTCTCCTTGAGACAGCGGCTGCATACGTCCTAGTTAGTGTGGGAAATCCGCCATCTCGAACCCATGACCTCCCAGTAAGAGTAGCTAGCTCTGAGCTAATTTTATCGCAATACAATTCCGTAACTATGCATTTCCGGCCCCATGTTTCCATGTCGCGTTCCTATTTTTCTTCACAGTATGAGGAATCCAGTCCCAAAGGTATTCCAATTATCTTTCTGGTACAGTCGTTGTAAATTGGAGCCCGCGACGCGAAGGCTGCTTGCAGCACTGGTAATCTTTTCAGAGACAAAAAAGAAGCGCGGCGCCGTGCCCCTGTTTCCAACCGGTGACTCGACACCCGGATTGATACGGAGGAAAAAAAGAGGCACATCCGTAAGCAGAGGCAGCTGCTGCGGCGCGAATCCGCCCCTGGCCTCGCCCCGGCGCGCGCGCCCGCGCCCGCGCGTGCGTGCGGCATGTGGCTTCCATTACGTCTGCGCCGCCTCCCCCTCCCCCGCCCCGCCCACCGCCCCCGCGGCAGGCGCTGCGCACCCGGCGCTTTTCAACTTGCGACAGAACGACCGATTGATTGATTAGGGTTTCCGGGCGCGTCAACGGATCGGGGCATTAGAAATGTTAGTGTAATACATGGATTTAATCGCCAGAGGTGGCAATGATCTTTGCCCGCAGGACGGTGAGATCCCATGCCAACCTACACGTCGGCCAATGGGATTTTCCTGTTTTGTCACCCACCAGCGGGGCACCGCCCCAGCCGGAGCAAACCCTCAGGTCCCGAGATGTGTGGTAGTGTAGTGCATGTTAGTGTGTGTGTAAGGAGTGAGGATAGAGCAAGGAAGAGGAAGGAAAGATAGCACACGGTCCGTGGCCCGTTTCGTAGGGTACTGCTCCGGCATTCGCCTGGCGTTGGTCGGAGAAACCACTGAAAAATACCGATCAGAGCACCCGGACACTAGTCTTCTCCTCCAGACAGCGGCTGAATTCTACCTGATGTACGCAGTTAGTGTCGAAAATATCGCCACTGTCGGGACTCGAACCCTAGGAAGCGCTGCTGATATCAATTCACAACCTGACTCATGTAAGCCAATTTATAGTTAAAAACGAGAAAAACAATCTTGGCACAGATTTTCCTGATCTCCTTCCTATTCTTCTATTCAGAACTTCCGCTATTACACTTTCGCGTTTTATAAGCCCACAGAGTTCTTTCTGCCTGAACACTTCTCTATTTTTGTATTCACTGGCCTTTAATTTCATATACTATATCAGACGTTAAGTCTCCTCGTATGCCTCTTACCCGCCATTCTCCCTTCTCAAATACCTTTGTTGAATTTCTCGGAAAGTAAGGTACCATCTGCTCATTCAGGTAATCTGCTACAAAAATTGCAAACAATATTGCGTAAATAATCTGTAAAAGACGATCACTATTATATTGCCTTCTTTTATTTTAATTTTAAAAAATTCTGAGTAAGATTTTATTTGCCTATCTGTATTATTTACTCCCAAAATCCTGAATACTTTTTTATATAATTGTTAGTTCTAGATTCACACAATACAATAAATATTTACTTTAACAATTTGTAAAAAACTATTTAAATAAGTGATTAAAAAAAAAGAATGCTTGGGAGCGCTGGCGCGGTGCAGCGCGGCGACGCACAACGCAGGGCTTTCAGGAGGCGGTGACGCCGCCGCCACAAGGGGGCCTTGTACTCGCGTAACGAGAGACGCCCGCCTTTGACGCCCCGCTGCACCATCTCCCAGCTCCAGTTCGCGGGGCTCACGGATCAACCTGCATTTTTACTCCGCTGCGCCAAGCAAACAGGACGGCTATGTTTTTCCTGATGGTGCATCTGGGTCTCTTTGTTTCCACCTATCGTCTGACTTATTCGATGAATATGCTTATGTGACGTGTGCTTACATTCGTCTTCACAGCGTGGATTTCATAGACTGCATATAACATACCTATAAATCCAATATGTATAACACTAAGATCCTTTTTTTTGTCTAAAAGGTTTGACATGTGAGGTATGTATACATTCCTCTTGATATCTTGTGTGCTCTACGTTATATAAAGTTACTAAAAAATGGGGACAGTAGGCACCGTTTTGTGTATTTTTATTTCAGAGTTCAATATTACATTTTTAACTCTAGAGCAGTAGGTTCGTTGAGATTTTTCACTCACCGTTCGGTGGGTGAGTAGTCGGTTGATTTTTTAAAAACTTTTTCTTCTTGTTTACTCGAACGTAGACATATTGCGACTTTCACTATCAAAATATTTTGCGTTGGAGATTTCCTGTGTCGGTGTCGACCGCTCTTCTCTACGCGGCATTTTGTCGTGTCAAGTCACAGTGTGATGACCGAAATATGACGTTGTCTAGGACCCGGTTTCACCGCGAACGTAAAGATACTATCGATTACTATATTTTTGTTGGATTACAAGCTCGGTTTGTTGACTTAGAAACACACAGGACCTCTGCTCCAATTAATAGATCAAGTTTCGAACGAAAAGTTTTATTTCAGACAGAAACATATACACAGTCTATCACACTTTTTTTTTCGAAAACACATTAGCGTTCAATATCACACAGACGAAATATATCACTTGCCATGATTTCCAACAAATAGTCCCCGTTGGTGTGTGCATGAAAAGATAAGAGTTATATTCATTTAGTGCATAAAAGATAATAGTTATACCTATTGTCAAAATATGACGACTTAAAAAAGTATTTTTTCGACGTCTTTGGTCAAAATGTACAAAATCATGTCGTAAGATCTGTGATATTTCAAGATTCTCTCTCTATTTTCAATAAATAATTGATAAGAATTATTGATATATATTATACCAGCTTTAAATAAGTCACAAAATTAACTCAAGAACTGAAAGAACGCAGGAAAATTAAGTGAAGAAAAGGTTCACTGGCCACGCGAGTATTTACGCTTGGAGTATTATAAATGGAAGACTTCCTGCAACATGGCAAGTGTACATTCCTCCATCGATCTCTGCAGAAGAAGCGGAATGCCAGCCACAGAAGCATGCTTGTGTTTCGGAGGTCAGCCACGGCCCCCGACAAGAGTTCCAATTCTTATCTCTCTTAAGGGGCCATTACTTCACAAAAAGCAGACTTCTTCACCGCGCCGCCAGCGGTCCTTCAGCAGGCAGTGGAGAGAGACCAACGAGATATATAGCAATATCCTATCGCGTTGAGAGAGACTCTACAACAGGAGAGGCAAATGAATGACGCGCAAAAAGAAAACAAACATTGCGCTACTGGTCCTTTAATAATGTAGTGACGGATATGATCAAGGGCACGCGGCGTATAACTTAAGAAGAAACTTCTGATTCTCAAACTCATAAGGAACATTGTAACTACCTATCTGGCGAATCGAAAACTTGTATTGATAAAAAAAAAATAACGGCAAAATATTCGTAAGTATTGTCACAATTTTGACATCAAATAGGGTGCACTTCGTAAACAATAGAATGTTTTACATATTCATCACTTAGTATTTTAAATTATTTACATCGTAACTTTAGTACGTAAATAACCTGAGGACAAATTATGTTAAAAATAGCATTAAAACGCATTATGCAAAGCGAAAAAGTAGTGGCGATTTTAAGGAAGTTAGATTTTCGTGAACATCACAAAAAGGCCTCTTGTGCAGACCTTTCTGCTTGTCAAAATCTGATACTCGCACGTGATATGTACGTGTGGCGTACATACAGAGGGCCACGTACGTACGTACATACCAACAGAGGTCCATAACCCAATGAAATAAACGTGCTAGTACAAAATGAATATTTTTTGTCAGTCTCGAAGGGAAAAATCACAAAGTACCTCAAGTTGCATTAGTTTTCAAAGAGTAACAAATCTGAAGATAAAACGTTTGTTCATGTAACACACAAATTCACATACAACTTTTCATATTATCAGCATCCATTTTCACCAGAAATAACAGAAATGCTTTTTCTTAGTACAACTTTAATTATCGTACTAATTCATTCTGAACATTCCTCACAGACTATTAGTGCCATTTATCACCTGCGCGAAGTACAAATGCCGATACTGCGACAGCGTATCGCCGCGAATCAGAGAATCGGACGCGAATCGACTTGGAACACGACTATCTTCATCACCGAAATCAGAAGATCCTCCGACGTCGTTAACGATTACGCAAGTCACTGGGAGTAAGACTGACGGTGCAAATTTGAAACTCGCGAAGCACTGTGATCTGCATGCCACTCTGCCTTGTAGATAGCTAGATTCGCCAAGGATGGTGACTTCACAATACTCGTAAGCCCAAGTCCATTGCATCACGTTATGCTTCTCATTAGTCTCCTACCACTGCGGTGGTGTCAATGACGATCAACGTCGCGGATTTTTCTCCCCATCTTTGTTTAAATAAGTGGTTACAATTTAATATTTCAGATCTTTTATTATTAGAAACTTCCTAACCCTAAGTGATAATTGTGTGTCAAGATTTATTGACTGTTTACAAAACCATTGGAAGATTTATTGACTGTTTACAAAATCATTGGAAACCGTCGTAAGCGCAGTCAGGCCCGCCCATAATCACATTGAAATCTCATTTTACTAGGTGTCGATATCGATATCAATTGAGCAATAAGAGAATGAATGTGAATGTTTATCTATTTCTTCAAAAAACGACGTGGCCATTTGTGTCCCCGGAGAAAGGAGCGGAAGGACTGAAAATATTAAAACAAAACTCGCAGAAAATTATGTAATATATTACTAAATAAATGTATTGCTAGTTTTTAAATATATATGTTTCCTGCAATGATATTGCAATTCATTCTGGTGTCCGACGTTCACCCCCATTCCATTGGTGTTCACCGGGTGCTGGAATGGCGTTGGTCTCTCAGCTTTCATCTGTGCTGCTCGTATGCCGGTCACATCATTTGAAAATATTGTAGTTGGCAAAATCTGTTCCCGTCAGGTTCTCTCCAATTTACTCTCATTTACCCAGTTTCTCATTCCTTTAGTTCGATTTTAACATAGCTGCACTTCAAAGTAACGAGCTGGAAGGAGAGGAGACCACAGTTATCCAATCAGGAGCTTCGTTAAGACTTACATTTTTGGTATTGGAGCTCCCGATTGGATAACAATATATACATATATAAGACGCAGAGAAATATCGCATGATTCCTCATCGAGATTCCAGACTTTTTAGAGTTTTGGCGAACGAAGGAATAAGTCGGGCAAAAAGGCTCCCATTTTTTATTGGAATTCAATCAGTGAAGTCGTTTAATTATCCTTTTATAATTCGTAAAATGTTGCAGCGATCCCACTAACTTATGTGTGAATGTTAACATCTGACTTATGCAGATGCTAGCCTTCATTATTTTCTTGTGCACCCCGAGGAGGGTGAGAAATGTGGCATGAAGAGTCAGTTTCCGTCCCTAGACACCAGAAAACACCCTGGCACATCCCAAAGCAGTTAGTAGGCTGCTTACTCGATACACAGCTCTGTAAACGTACGACATGGGTCCACCGGCTTGACTTTCCTCCTGAGAGATAGCGCAGAGGTTTTCTACCACTTTCAAAAACACACCGATACGCAAAAAAGCAGTACTATTGGACAGCTGCATAATAGTGGGAGAAATATCTGGGATTGAGATTAATTCACTGAAATTGTCTAGCGAGATATTCCTTCGTGTCAATGCTCATGGAAATCGACCGCGCCTACTCCAGCAATGGCCACGTGAATATGCCAGTACATAAAGCATAAAGAGAAAAAATCGGATAATAATAAAAATATTCCCATTCGCAACATCCACCCACGAACTATAATCATCCTAGCTAGATCGTCCGCTACCTACACGAGAATTCTAGCGGCCGGCTGCTGAATTTTCCGTGGTTTTATAGATCAACACCAGGCGAACGCAAGAACAGTACACAAGAAACGGGCCACGACGGAGCACAATCTTTCAGTCCTCTTTCTTGTCCCATCAGACACTCACAAACTTCCATGCACTACCATACCCCACATATCGGGAGGCAATCGAAAGATTAGAGCTTGTACCATCTGGGACGGTGCCCCGCCGGCGGAGATACGTGGAGGTGGGATGTCCCGCCAACGCACGTGTAGGTCGGAGCGGGATTTCCCCATCAACCAGGGAGGAACACGACCGCTTCCCGGAACGAAACATTCACTACGCTAACGGGACCAATGTAGTGGATGTTCTGTCCGCCAGGCGGCGTTGGCGACTCACCCGTAGACCAGCCGACGCGCACCTCTGGCGGGCGCGTGCCCTGCATGGGCCGCAGGTGGAGGCGCTGGCGCTCCATGGAGAAAACACAAACGGGCGCGGACGACGGCACCACACAACGACACGCCACCGATCACTGCATCCAACTGCTCCCAAGCCCCTCGCCGCCGAGCACCACCTCTCGATAATTCCTCGCGATGATAGAGACGCAATAAAATATCAGCCCACTTGAAATTTCAACGATAACGAACACTCGTACTTCGCTTATTCACACAGGCCTTCCAGCACTTATTCCATTTCACACGGCTGTTGAAATTGAAATAACCTTTATGTGTCATTGCGATAGGTCCCAGCAATGTGTTCGCGTACCACACCCTGCTTTGAGAGGCAAGAGGCATCTATAAAGAAGGAAAACGAGAACACCGAGAAATAATCGCAGGGACCCGATAACCCGCGAATACATTTCAGACACGTTTCCTCCTCCATCCAGTGACAATGTATCACGTTCAATCGTTCTCCTAATCTCCAATCCAAATCAAACGTCCAAATTCATATATGCAGCCTTGGGAACTCGGGAAGGAAGCCATCAATTTACAATATCACTCGTAAGTAGGTACAAAGAGACGTTTCGTAAGAGAGTGACATAATATCCTCGCTACCGCAGCTGCGCTAGGAAACTCAGTAAGAGCTTCAGTCGAGAAGGCATTCCAAGCGATTAGTAAATTTCCAGAACTAAGTGCAACAGAGATAAAGCGGATTTTAGGCGGGAGGGCAAAAGATATCAAGAAAAAAGGAAAATCTAAAAGAAAACTGCACTATAAAATTGAAATATTCCACTTTTTCAAAAGCAATTCTGTGATGCTCAAAAGGGGTCGGGGAAAAGAACCGGCTAAAACTATCCAACGAACCAACATTTTTCGTAACTCTAAGAGCCTTTTCTGCTTCCAGCCATCCTTCATGTCATCCCCCGTCGTCGCTCTTACTGTAGAGATTGTTTGCCATAAAGTATTAATTATAATTAAATCTGATAAGTTTTAACGCGAAATGTATATCATAAATACAATAAGCTCAAAAATTTAGTTTTAGGAAACTTTTATGTAATAGTACAGTACAATTGAAATGGAAAGGACACCTAAGGTTGGAATTAAACGAAAAACTGTTGATATTAATACGGCGACCTGGGAGGTCAAGTCAACAAAGTTATAGGTCTGCAGTGCAAACTTCCCATGATCGTGTCTGCTACTAGACTGTACATCCTACTTTTTTGTCTGAAGGTAAATAGATGGGTATTTAAAGTACACATGTAATTTCTATTAGTTACTAGCTTACTCTAAACTTACTTTAGAACGGTTAGGTCTACAACTATGGGTCCTCTAGTCACGTTTCACGTTTGCGAATTTGATTTGGTATATAATATGGCAAGATTACATTCCCTTTGTTTTAGGTTCTGTCTCTATCGATTGGATTTGTGCGAGTCTGAAATCGATGAGTGCTGGGATTTGATGTTACGGTATTGTAGAATAGACATATATATAATGTGGTGTAACACTGATATAATGTTAAATGCCACTTGGAGGGGATTGTTGGAAATGAACCTGTGCCTATGATGATGGCTCAGCCTTCTCACGCTGCTTATCAGATTGTACTATAAATAATGCCAAAGATAACAACCTATATGCTGGTCAGATAAGAGCAGAAAGGTTATCTGCACGTACTAGGATAGCAAAAGTATAGTATTGCGAATCAGTTAAATAACTAACGTAAATAAGTAGAGGTATCATTTTCTGGAAATAGAAGGTATAGCAACATACATTTGTTAGCAGTGTATACATAAAATTTCGCACGTCAGTACACATTCCCATCTTCTCAGTTCCCAAACGTCCCGTCTTCCCAGTTCCCAAACGTCCCATCTTGCCAGTTCCCAAACGTCCCATCTTCCCAGTTCCCAAACGACCCATCTTGCCAGTTCCCAAACGTCCCATCTTGCCAGTTCCCAAACGTCCCATCTTGCCAGTTCCCAAACGTCCCATCTTGCCAGTTCCCAAACGTCCCATCTTGCCAGTTCCCAAACGTCCCATCTTCCCAGTTCCCAAACGTCCCATCTTGCCAGTTCCCAAACGTCCCATCTTCCCAGTTCCCAAACGTCCCATCTTCCCAGTTCCCAAACGTCCCATCTTCCCAGTTCCCAAACGTCCCATCTTCCCAGTTCCCAAACGTCCCATCTTCCCAGTTCCCAAACGTCCCATCTTCCCAGTTCCCCAACGTCCCATCTTGCCAGTTCCCGAAGCAGTCCCATCTTGCCAGTTCCCCAAACGTCCCATCTTGCCAGTTCCCCAACGACCCATCTTCCCAGTTCCCCAACGTCCCATCTTGCCAGTTCCCCAAACGTCCCATCTTCCCAGTTCCCAAACGTCCACATCTTCCAGTTCCCAAACGTCCCATCTTCCCAGTTCTGACGTCCAATCTTCCCAGTTTTCCAAACGTCCCATCTTCCCAGTTCCCAAACGTCCCATCTTCCCAGTTCCCAACGTCCATCTTCCCAGTTCCCGACGTCCCATCTTGCCAGTTCCCAAACACGTCCCCATCTTGCCAGTTCCCCAACATTTATCTTCCCAGTTCCCCAACGTCCCATCTTGCCAGTTTCCAAACGTCCCATCCTGCCAGTTCCCAAACGTCCCATCTTCCCAGTTCCCAAACGTCCCATCTTCCCAGTTCCCAAACGTCCCATCTTCCCAGTTCCCAAACGTCCCATCTTCCCAGTTCCCAAACGTCCCATCTTGCCAGTTCCCAAACGTCCCATCTTGCCAGTTCCCAAACGTCCCATCTTCCCAGTTCCCCAACGTCCCATCTTGCCAGTTCCCAAACGTCCCATCTTGCCAGTTCCCAAACGTCCCATCTTCCCAGTTCCCAAACGTCCCATCTTGCCCAGTTCCCAAACGTCCCATCTTGCCAGTTCCCAAACGTCTTGCCAGTTCCCAAACGTCCCATCCCCAGTTCCCAAACGTCCCATCTTCCCAGTTCCCAAACGTCCCATCTTCCCAGTTCCCAAACGTCCCATCTTGCCAGTTCCCAAACGTCCCATCTTGCCAGTTCCCAGGCGTCCCATCTTCCCAGTTCCAAACGTCCCATCTTCCCAGTTCCCAAACGTCCCATCTTCCCCCCAAACGTCCCATCTTCCCAGTTCCCAAACGTCCCATCCTGCCAGTTCCAAACGTCCCATCTTCCCAGTTCCCAAACGTCCCATCTTGCCAGTTCCCAAACGTCCCATCTTGCCAGTTCCCCAACGACCCATCTTCCCAGTTCCCAAACGTCCCATCTTCCCAGTTCCCAAACGTCCCATCTTCCCAGTTCCCAAACGTCCCATCTTCCCAGTTCCCAAACGTCCCATCTTGCCAGTTTCCAAACGTCCCATCTTCCCAGTTCCCAAACGTCCCATCTTCCCAGTTCCCAAACGTCCCATCTTCCCAGTTCCCAAACGTCCCATCTTGCCAGTTCCCAAACGTCCCATCTTGCCAGTTCCCCAACGACCCATCTTCCCAGTTCCCCAACGTCCCATCTTGCCAGTTTCCAAACGTCCCATCTTCCCAGTTCCCAAACGTCCCATCTTGCCAGTTCCCAAACGTCCCATCTTGCCAGTTCCCAAACGTCCCATCTTCCCAGTTCCCCAACGTCCCATCTTGCCAGTTCCCAAACGTCCCATCTTGCCAGTTCCCAAACGTCCCATCTTGCCAGTTCCCAAACGTCCCATCTTGCCAGTTCCCAAACGTCCCATCTTGCCAGTTCCCAAACGTCCCATCTTCCCAGTTCCCAAACGTCCCATCTTCCCAGTTCCCAAACGTCCCATTCCCAAACGTCCCATCTTCCCAGTTCCCAAACGTCCCATCTTCCCAGTTCCCAAACGTCCCATCTTCCCAGTTCCCAAACGTCCCATCTTGCCAGTTCCCAAACGTCCCATCTTGCCAGTTCCCAAACGTCCCATCTTGCCAGTTCCCAAACGTCCCATCTTGCCAGTTCCCAAACGTCCCATCTTGCCAGTTCCCAAACGTCCCATCTTGCCAGTTCCCAAACGTCCCATCTTGCCAGTTCCCAAACGTCCCATCCTGCCAGTTCCCAAACGTCCCATCTTCCCAGTTCCCAAACGTCCCATCTTCCCAGTTCCCAAACGTCCCATCTTCCCAGTTCCCAAACGTCCCATCTTCCCAGTTCCCAAACGTCCCATCTTGCCAGTTCCCAAACGTCCCATCTTGCCAGTTCCCCAACGACCCATCTTCCCAGTTCCCAAACGTCCCATCTTCCCAGTTCCCAAACGTCCCATCTTCCCAGTTCCCAAACGTCCCATCTTCCCAGTTCCCAAACGTCCCATCTTGCCAGTTTCCAAACGTCCCATCTTCCCAGTTCCCAAACGTCCCATCTTCCCAGTTCCCAAACGTCCCATCTTCCCAGTTCCCAAACGTCCCATCTTGCCAGTTCCCAAACGTCCCATCTTGCCAGTTCCCCAACGACCCATCTTCCCAGTTCCCCAACGTCCCATCTTGCCAGTTTCCAAACGTCCCATCTTCCCAGTTCCCAAACGTCCCATCTTGCCAGTTCCCAAACGTCCCATCTTGCCAGTTCCCAAACGTCCCATCTTCCCAGTTCCCCAACGTCCCATCTTGCCAGTTCCCAAACGTCCCATCTTGCCAGTTCCCAAACGTCCCATCTTGCCAGTTCCCAAACGTCCCATCTTGCCAGTTCCCAAACGTCCCATCTTGCCAAACGTCCCATCTTCCCAAACGTTCCCAAACGTCCCATCTTGCCAGTTCCCAAACGTCCCATCTTGCCAGTTCCCCAAACGTCCCATCTTCCCAGTTCCCAAACGTCCCATCTTCCCAGTTCCCAAACGTCCCATCTTCCCAGTTCCCAAACGTCCCAGTTCCCAAACGTCCCAGTTCCCAAACGTCCCATCTTGCCAGTTCCCAAACGTCCCATCTTGCCAGTTCCCAAACGTCCCATCCTGCCAGTTCCCAACGTCCCATCCATGCCAGTTCCCACGTTCCAAACGTCCCATCTTGCCAGTTCCCAAACGTCCCATCTTGCCAGTTCCCAAACGTCCCATCTTGCCAGTTCCCAAACGTCCCATCTTGCCAGTTCCCAAACGTCCCATCTTGCCAGTTCCCAAACGTCCCATCTTGCCAGTTCCCAAACGTCCCATCCTGCCAGTTCCCAAACGTCCCATCTTCCCAGTTCCCAAACGTCCCATCTTCCCAGTTCCCAAACGTCCCATCTTGCCAGTTTCCAAACGTCCCATCTTCCCAGTTCCCAAACGTCCCATCTTCCCAGTTCCCAAACGTCCCATCTTGCCAGTTCCCAAACGTCCCATCTTGCCAGTTCCCCAACGACCCATCTTCCCAGTTCCCCAACGTCCCATCTTGCCAGTTCCCAAACGTCCCATCTTGCCAGTTCCCAAACGTCCCATCTTGCCAGTTCCCAAACGTCCCATCTTCCCAGTTCCCAAACGTCCCATCTTCCCAGTTCCCAAACGTCCCATCTTCCCAGTTCCCAAACGTCCCATCTTCCCAGTTTCCAAACGTCCCATCTTCCCAGTTCCCAAACGTCCCATCTTCCCAGTTCCCAAACGTCCCATCTTCCCAGTTCCCAAACGTCCCATCTTGCCAGTTCCCAAACGTCCCATCTTGCGTTCCTTAAACGGGATTTTATCTTAAGCGTTCCCAAACGTCCCATCTTGCCAGTTCCCAAACGTCCCATCTTGCCAGTTCCCAAACGTCCCATCTTCCCAGTTCCCAAACGTCCCATCTTCCCAGTTCCCAAACGTCCCATCTTCCCAGTTCCCAAACGTCCCATCTTGCCAGTTCCCAAACGTCCCATCTTGCCAGTTCCCAAACGTCCCATCTTGCCAGTTCCCAAACGTCCCATCTTGCCAGTTCCCAAACGTCCCATCTTGCCAGTTCCCAAACGTCCCATCTTCCCAGTTCCCAAACGTCCCATCTTGCCAGTTCCCAAACGTCCCATCTTGCCAGTTCCCAAACGTCCCATCCTGCCAGTTCCCAAACGTCCCATCCCAGTTCTTCCCAGTTCCCAAACGTCCCATCTTCCCAGTTCCCAAACGTCCCATCTTCCCAGTTCCCAAACGTCCCATCTTCCCAGTTCCCAAACGTCCCATCTTGCCAGTTCCCAAACGTCCCATCTTGCCAGTTCCCAAACGTCCCATCTTGCCAGTTCCCAAACGTCCCATCTTGCCAGTTCCCAAACGTCCCATCTTGCCAGTTCCCAAACGTCCCATCTTGCCAGTTCCCAAACGTCCCATCTTGCCAGTTCCCAAACGTCCCATCCTGCCAGTTCCCAAACGTCCCATCTTGCCAGTTCCCTTTTCCGTGGGTCTCACCCTCCCTTTTCCCACGGCCCGTTCCCCTGTCCCCCGAAGCGTGTTGCCTCGCGCACGGAATGCGCCTGGCAGCGGGCGGCGCGGTTTTGTTGTTCGCTCTCCTTAACGAGTTCCCCCAATCAGTGCGCCCTCCCCGGCCCGCGCCGCCTGCCCTCTCGCGCTGCGCTGCGCCAGAGCCAGATCTCGCGCCCGCGATGCAACACAAGTGGGGGAGAGAGTGTTAATTTATATTTTCAAAAGTTAAAAGTGATATTCATTTATGTACAATATATATTAACTTAAACTCTTTAATAATGTCTTGAGACATTTGATTTTTCATTAAATTGTCTTGCGGTTGATTTTTGAAGAAACAGCAGAAATCTTCCATCATGCTACCACACCTTTATGTTATCAGTATCTGGATTCCATTGTTGATATTTCCTGGTGAAAACTCTCACCATGGTCACCACTGACTGCGTGTAGATTTGGCGGAAAAAATTCAAGATGGCAATGCAGAAAATGTAATTTTAGAGAAATGTGACAATCTAGATTGTGATATGGTCTAATAATGTTCTGTACTAGTTCCGCATAATTATCTGCTCCATAATTTCTTCAAAACTTGGTTGTCACAAGTACAAATGTGTCCAAGCTTCCAAATTCTAAATTATCAAGTTTTGTTCTTCTGTTGTGACACACCAACTGTCTTATTTCTGGCCTGCCAAAAATGCCTACCTTTAATTTTTCATCACTTTTTATTCTCTCAACCTTCTCTTTTAGAAATCTGTAACCTTTTCCATCGTGATTCATTGCCCTTACAAGGGTTTCCATGAGTCCACGTTTAATGGGCAGGGGTGGAAGAAAAACCTTCTGTGAGCAACGAGGGTATTCTGCTTCACATTGTTTTCCCCATTAGTGAAATACTTTCAATTAATTCAGTAATTAAATGGACAAAAAATCGAAAGTAATAAGCTTAAAATTCCATTTAGTCAAGTTTATTTTGGCATGTAGGGGCATTAAAACGTTTAGAATAAGACGTAAATTAGTTAATTTACTATTTACATACAATTCATTTTTACAAGCGACATAGGACGGCTTACAAAATGACACTTCTGTTATTTATTGAAATCATATAAGAGCAGACGCTACAGTGAAAATTCAACAAAGGGGAAGACAGAGGTCTCAACGAAACTGTTAAAACAACTGACTGACAAAATCATCACAATTACTTTAATATTTGATCTCTTTATCATTCGACGATGCAAATAAACGTTTAAAAAATGCTATTATCTTAAAATTGTGACGTGATAGAAAAAAAAACGAATTCCAGCTCTGAAATCAGCTCACCCGAATTTGGGTTGGTACACTCTATTTTCTCGAGTGGCAAAATCATTGCAGACCAGTGTAATGTGTCCAGGAGCGAGGATGTCATATAAGCCTCTTCCTTCGTATGTCATAGGACCTCTTCGATAGGAAATGGAATATTACACTCGTCAGCAGCAGCAGAGAACTGTGCAGAGAAATGAGGAGAGTGTGGGCAATAATGTGCACATTCGTCTACAAAACAATTATGTTGTTTTCATACCTGTTTCCAAGCGTCAAAGCGACTTAACTTCGTAACGCGTCGCAGTAAATAACGACGCCTGTGGACCTACATCTTTTTAAGTCTCGTTAGAGGCTGCGCGTCTGGTGAAGCGTGGCGTGCACAAGTGGGTGAGGCTACCGTGCACAACTAGCGAATGTGACGTTTATGCTACCTCATGCCCGGCAGTTAAACACTTTCCCCGGACGGAGTGGTGCCCAGGGTGTTAAATGTAAGGGCATTGCTGAAAACAGACGCAACTTAATTGGGGGGGGGGCAAGGCAGGAGGGGAGGAGAGGGGGCGTTTGTCCAAATTAAATATGCATGAAAATAACTACATGTGAAAAATGTAACATACATTTGAAACTATCTTGATTATTATCGAATAATAGTAGTTATAAATGGGAATTTAAAACAGTATAATAGTTGCAAATCAGACCACGTGTTGCAATATTTCTACGTAGATAAAGCGATGTTGACCAAGTAAACAAAAATATTTTTCTGTTCGCCCTTTTGGCGTCTGTTACATCTTCATCAGGCTTACTAAAAGTACATCCTCGGCGTTGTAGACAAGATATGGAAAGGTGAGTTTCTATTACGTCAAAAGAGGAGAAAGTGTCATTGGAAACCATTTATCTTGTCATTTCCTGAGATGAATTGGTGTAATTTATCGACACTTAAGTTCCACAAAGGAATTAACGGTTTTGTAAGGTGCAGTTTTAGTTCAGCGAGATTTTGTTTGACAGGTTTTAAAAGTTGTGCGTCCCCGAACACAGTTTCGCTCTGCGATTCGTTTTCTTCCGCCAGGCAGATGAGCTTACTGAAAACACATCAGAGTTCAGTTCATGTCATTAGAGGTTAGGGATAGTGTTCGAGATTGATTTGTTGTTTCTTTGCGAAATTTCTTTTATAAGATCGTTACAAATCATGTCGAAAAGCACATGATATTACATGTAAATTAAGACGTAAACGGACACGCTTGAATCTTAAAATGTATATGCGCTGTTAACTTATGTCACGCTTTCAAAATGAGAGTCAAAACATTTGGTCACATTCCTAAAGGAACCAAGTGGGTTTAAACAGAGACGGAGAGCCCGAACATTAAAGGTGAGTGTTACGTGATTTCGTAAACTATTACGTGAGTACAGTTGACTCCGGTTATAGTGAACTTCTGGGGACGAACATTTTCGGTTCACTATATCCGATGTCAAAAATTAATAATTTGTTTTCACGATGATTGATTTTATTAATATAAATGTACAGCAAAATACCTTAACAGCACGAACTGAAATTGAGTGGATTATTTTACTGAATATGAGAAGATGTTAAGAGATTTTTCCACATACGTAATTAAATTTCAATATTTCTCGGACTCGCTCGTACGTGCATATACCTCAGCCAAACTCAAGACTTTTGCATTGTGATGTCTTCACGGGAGCCATAACCAAACACTTAACGAAGGAGCGTGGCTAAACAGCTGTCGCGGCGGAGGGATACTTCTCTGAATTACATGCGATGTTCACTTGTTGAGCGAATTGTCAATTTGGCTCATTCTTCGATAGTTAGTGTCAGAATTCAGTCCCCTTCGAGACACGTTCCTTAGGACGTCAACAGTTGCCGCTGAGCCATTTCAGTGAGTACCTTCGTCTCTGCGCTCCACGTGGAGTGTTCCGCAGAGGTGCATCCACGGCCCCCTCGCGGTCGCAGCCTCTATTTCTGGCGCCCGCGCCCCGACCACCCTGCATCTCCGAGATGGCAGTCGTTACACACACGTAAACAGAGGGCGCGCGCCTTTGACGGGGGCTGCGCGGGCGCCTTCTGGGCGTCCTTTTGAAGGCGTCTTCGCGCGAGCCTCCGGAAAGCGGCGTAAACCACAGAGTGGCTGGCTGCTGCTGCCCCCGAGAGCGGCGTCGCAGGTATATACACAGCCGCCTCGCAAACAAATGGGAGCGGCGACCGATGAAGGAGAAAACGCGGAAGGAGTGACGGAGATGTCGACGAAGGCGAGGCGCTCCGTTGGGGAATCTGTAGTCATGACGACTGGACAAAAGAAGTCGAAACCCCTTGTCAATAAAAAGCGTGTGTGAAAATTGTAAGCGGTTCTTGTGATAGTGATGGCGGTAGCAGCGATGTTTCAATAACGACGAAAACAACCAGAGGCTAAGCTCCAGAACTATGATGTATTACGGAGAAAAGCATTATTCTGATGCCGTAGGCAGCTATACCTGTAATGCATATTCCTTAACAACAAAGGTTCTTCAGAATTTCAATTTCTACACATTTCTTTAAGTTAAAATGTAACATCAACAAATGATCATACGAAAAAAAATGGGTGTAACGTACGGTAATAAGCAAAAGTTTTTCACTTATATGAACATAAGGTCTTGTTTATCAATATTGTTTTCAAACTGTCTCAATGTAGTTTCAAAAAACTTTTAAACTGCAAAGAAACGACCGTTTGTCATTATAAAAATCAACACCATTTAGAATGTCAAAATAGATTACCAATTTATTTTGCAGACGTTACATACTAAGATCATTTTTAATTAAAAATGACTTGTCTAGTTTCGTTAAGCGAGCTAGAGACACCAAGAGACAACGGTTTTCCATCGTTTCCAATACTTTTCATCTCCGGGATCGTCCATAAATTACGTACCGCTAGAGGGGGGAGGGGTTTGAGGCGGCGTTACGCTGCGAGAAGGGTCATAGTTTCGTCTTAGCTGATATTTCTTTGTAACGTTTTTCAACATTTGCTGAAAAATACCTTTTATTCAGTCTTGTACTAAAACATTAACACATTAAATTAAGAACATAATAAATTTAAAAAGTTATGTACAAATTGTGACAATAAATGCAAATATATTTTCATCAATGATGTGTTGATTGAATCTGTTAGATTATGAAGAAAATATTCAAAACTGATCTATAGTATATTCTAGAACCCAATTGCATTAGCGCAGTGGGCTCGGGGACCATGAGTTTTCCACGAAGGCGTGTGCGCGGCTTGTGAGAAATTTTGTGGCCCACGCGTCCTTCATTCAAAAATTGCACTCAATCTTCTTGTTATGGGCAGTCCGCATCGCCAACTATTTCTAACTTTAATTATCATACACTTTTATATAAAACAAATACAAATAGTTTTTGATACAATATATATTTCTTATAACGTAATTATTAGAGGGAGAATTAAACGCGCGTTACAAGTGCGTTACAAGGGAAAAGGGGGTATTCAAAATACTTTTAAATTTGCGTTACGTAATTTATGGACGGCCCTATCCCCACGGCAGTCTTCGCCGCGTTTTCGCTTCGCTCTGAAAAGCCTCGATGGACCTCCCGCTCTGCGTGCAGAGGCTCCCCAAATTGCAGAGCGATCGTCGGAAAGATATTTCCGTTTCCGGCCACGTTTTGATGGCGATGACCTCTTAGGCAATTCGAGATGCACATCCTTTTACCGAAAATATTACTCTCTCTTAAACCAAACAGGCTGCGATCGCTCAGTGGCACCTTTGCCGTTGACTCAGCAGCGTCACTGACAAGGAGGTCCTAGAGTTCGAGCCCCGTCAGAGGCGGATTTTCCACTAGCGACATAGGTGCTATAACAGCTCACACTTCATATTATTGTAGGGCTGCGCAACACTATATGAACTGGCAAAGTGTTTCCAAACTGAAAATAATTTTCTCTCTTTCGATTTTTCGGTGTCAAGGATCCCAAAACATAAAATCTGACCATACAACGTGTTAACGAGAGGAACACGATTTATCCACTTTTCCGCAACCAGTGCTCAACAATGACAGTTTTTCTGTCGAAAAATCACCAATTTCTGCTGCAGAATTACAATTCTTTCTCTTTCCAACTTACTTTACATAGTAAAGCGAGAACGAAAAAATTAAAAGAGGAAAAACATGAGGATTAAGAACAATTAAAGAAGTTTGATTTATCCAGAGACTTTGTTTGTTGAAGTTTAAGATTTGTGATATACGTGTGGAAATTTTGGAAAGTAATGATGTAAGTTATGATGAAAAAGAAATCGACAAATATGTTATGAACTCACATTTATGGTAAATTCCACAGAACTAATGGATCATAAAACTGTTCTCTACACAAGCCCTGTATCTTCGTACAAACTCAACTCGCAAAGTAATTATTAGAAAATTCACTTTCAAGAATCTAACAGATACCCCTTTGGAACTACTTCTCGAACGAGATTTCTAAGATTTCTCTATCCGACTGACCAACTGATTTTATGTTCGCCTATCTGCCTAGCTCCTCAGTTTATCGCAGTTCTCCGTAAATTCCAAACTTCGTCCTTGCTGCTTTGAATTATAGAAATACAATATTTTCAAAAATCTTATCTTTGAGACTTAAAAATGTGTTGACTATTTATCTTCATATGAATTGGCTCCAGTTTTATTGTCATTTTAGAACACCATATCCGCCAGATTGTAAACATATCTCAGCGAGTTTTTAAATCTGATTCTAAACGCCGTAAGTAAAATACATTCCATGCCAAAAGAAAGGCCGACAAGACTCCTACCGGATATCTTCACGTTACACTGTGACTTATTGACTGCTACCTTTGAAGTTAATCAGCTGTTACCGTGTCATCCAATCGGAAGGTTGAACGCCACCATAGTGGCGTCACTAGTGTCGTGTAAGGTCCCGATTGGATGGCACCGTAACAAGTGATGAAATGTCAGAGGCAGCATTGGAAAAATCGCAGTATAGTTCCCGTTCTAATTCATTACAATATCGGCATTTTCTTCGAATGGTTCTACTGTCCAATTCGATCCTTCGGCCAGCCCTCACACAGTTTGCAATACAGCCGGAGCATTTCTGGCCCATGGGAGGTAGATCATACGCAATCAAAATGGAAGACAGATCGGGCGGTGCGCATGGTCTGTTGTTTAACGTACAGCTCCCGCATCCGTCTGCAATTGAGGAGATGATACTACGGAAATGATGAATCAAGCAGTCGGCCGCGAGAATTTCCCTCCAGCAAGCGACAGAATTCGACCTCGTGTCGACACTCCGTCTGTTGGGTCTCGATCCCTAGGACCTCCCGGTCAGATTCGCTGCTGCCGTGGCAATGATTGTTGCCCTGAGTTAACTGAGTCGGTACCATTCCCCGACGGCTGCTCCTGTGCGGCGTGGGGGGGGCAGGTGAGGGGGGAGTGGGAGGGGGAGAGGGCTGCATCCGGCGCGGGCGAAGGATGGAGGGAAGGGCGCACGTGTCACCCACATGCGATGGACCGGGGGGAGGGGGAGAAGGGGGGCGCAGGCACGCGAGGAACGCGCACACGCGCGCCCGTGCCCCGCAGGCCCCCTCCTCCCTCCCTGACCCCTACAGACACACACACACACACACACACACACACACACACACACACACACAATCAGGAAGCCGACACCGCGCCGCCCGGAGAAACACGGCGTTGACACGGCTCGGCCAGTGCTGTATTTGGTTGTAAACCTCGGATCTGAGGACAAATGCCTAAAAGCACGTACTTTTTCTCGTCTTTAGTACATGTGGTTACGTAATACTATTTAGTACACCTTAATTTCCATCCGAATGAACACATCTCAGTCGTTATTTCTTCAGTAAAACTCATCACAAATGGTGGAATATTTAGAGAAAAGAAGATTTTCAAGCAAATATCATCACAAATTTGACAATTGTAACTGCTTTTCATACAGCTCAATCATCTCACAACAGTGACACGTAATACAGAAATCCATTGCTGCATTTCGATCTGATATTCCCTGAGGCAAGCAATTTTATTCATTTATTTCAAAGTACGTTTTAAATAATTTCTAAAAAAAATAATTTGTAAATGTATAACAAAAAACCTCGAACGTAAGAAACGAAAACAGAAATTTGAAATAATGTACACATCTAACTACATAGTATCCAACTGTTTCAAAAAACACTAAAATTACGTTCACGAAGACGCAGGATTTTCGGAGCGGACGACTTAGTTTGACGTCCAAATTACACAAAAAATTCAAAAAACACATTTGAAGATCAGAAGATTTTATGTTCAGTTTTGGGTTGCCGAAAACATAACTTTTAAGTCTAATGTTTTTTAAAAGCGATTTAATTGTTTTTGTAACCTATTTTAATTACTTTTCAAACATCACATTTCTTTACCTAATGGTGCCTAATTTCACATAATTTTGTGACCTAAATCATTTTGTACCTACAACTCTGCACTTGAGAAGTACTGTTGTGCGAAGAGCACTGCAAATGGTACCTGACCAGGAGGTCAAAGGGAAGAAAGGAAAAAGAAGGTAGTAGGGGAGAAGGAGGAAGATGACAATGCAGGCGTATGATACCGGCATGACTAAAGAGGTAATTCTTTACTCATATTTACCGGCTGAGAAAGTGGATGAGATGAGGTGATGGAGGGAAAAGAGGATGAAATCGAGAAATAGAAGAAAAGAAAGGAATTGAATTGAATGTGCCTTATTTTACGTGGCGAGACTCAGGCCATGAGGCCTGCTCTTCCGTCTGACCACGCAAATTCCGCTACGCTCCTTTCACCAACCATGGGAGAAAGAAGGTATTACTTGGGCGACGAAACAGGCGATTTGAATTTAGCTCAGAGGCGTCATTTAGGCTTGAGGATCTTTTACATGCAGTAAATCTACTAACATGGGACAGCCGGCTTTACTTCCCCTCCGAAGGAAGGCGTACGAAGGATTTTTTCGCCCTTAAAAATCCACGGCTTCGATCGGGTTCGAACCCGCAAACTTGGGTATAACAGTCCGATACGCTAACCGTTACACCATCGCCGCCTAAGAGGAGGGGACCGACGACCAAAAGAAACGGGAGAGTAACTTAGAAATGGCCACGACAACGCAAGCGATTCTTTCTCGCGGCGAGTGGCGTTCGTCGCGCACACTGCAGCTGCCCACGAGGCCTGGCGCAGACTGCTCAAGAGAAGACCCTCGCGCCTCAAGCTCCCTGCAGCGCCGCGGCGGAGGAAGACTCCAACAGAACGACATTTGCTCTCCCAAAGGCCCCTCCGTGCATCCTAAATAATAGCATTCCTTAAAAAAGTGCTGGGCGTTCCTATTGAAAGATAATTATTTTCATGCTTATTGATTGATTGTTAGTGATGTCGGGCGCGTCAATTCATAAGGTCATTAGTCCCGCAAGTGTAGTGCATGTTCTTTAATTTGGAGATGGCGTTGATCTTCCCTCACTGGATGGCGATGTCTGGCGCCGACCTACCGTCGACTAGACGGGTTTTCCCCTACCAGGTATCTCCCACCAGCGGGGCACCGACCCAGCCGGGACAAGTTCCAAGTCCCCGACCGGTCTCCCGCCATGTGTGGCAGTGTAGTGCATGGTAGTGTAAGTGTGTGCGTAAGGGGTGAGGATAGGACAAGGAAGAGGAAGGAATGATCGCGCACGGTCCGTGGCCCGTTTGTTAGGGTACTGCTCCGGCATTCGTCTGGTGGTGATCGGAGAAACCACGGAAAACTATCGATTAGAGGAGCCGGCCGTTAGAATTCTCCTCCAGACAGCGACTGAATTCGACGTAGCTGAAACGTTAGTCGAAAATCCTGCCGCGGTCGGGACTCGAACTTACGACCTCCCGGTCAGAAGCACTGCAGCGACATCAGTTGATGCACTGAGCCACCGCTCCCACTTTGATGCTTATGCAGAAGTGTTTCTTACTGTAGGTAGAAAATGTAACCTAAAAAGAAGACGGGTAGTATCATGAGTATAGCAAATTTATGTATAAACCAGGTATTTAACGAAGTGGAATACCTAACTGTAGAGTATCTTTATAAAATCATGTACCTAAATAAACAGAAATTGATCTGCGGCAACAAGTGAAATTAGTGTGAAGAAAATATATGTTTATAAAAATAACACTCTTTTCGTGATATTGATCTAAAACCTGCAACTTCAAAGAGGTTGCTAAACCAGTTATTTATCTCTTTTCCCTTGAAAGCTTATCTCTTTGGGTGATTGATACAAAATAAATTCGCGTACCTTTAACTTCATATTACCCTCCCATTATCGATAAGATATCGCGACAAATGACTTCAGAACTTCGCTGAATATACGCGGTACCACATAACAAACCGGGAAACTAACGTAGATTTCTTAACGCAATCAATAATCGTATTTAGCAAGCACATTTTTGTTGTTGTAGAATACATTTTCTTCTGTTAATTTTTGGTATATTTGGAACTTCATTTATTAATTTATTTATTTGGATTATTATTCATGTATTGGAACCTTTACTTCGTAATTATACAAAATTAATTTATTAATAAGTGGTTTTTGATACAATGTTTTTTTTCTTTGCACTTTAAAACAATGCCGTTTAGTATAGAAATTCATTTTATGTTACGACAAAAGGAAATGGGCCCATTTTTATACGTCTTTTTTTGTATTTTTATCGATTTTGGATAAGTAATTTTTTAAAATTTCCTGTCATTTTGAATGTATTTTTTCTCTGATTTCATCGATTTTAATAGTACTTGCTTCAAATAATATTTACCAAATGCAACAATTATTATGCAGAGCATTCCTGAGTAGCTATACCTGGTAGCCTATTCGATTTCTTCGTTCAGAAGTTGTAATGTCAGCCATTGTGAGGATGTAATCTAAGGTTCCTGTGACGCCTGTCAGCGTCATTGGCGGTTCGGTCGATATCGGGATAACTAAAGAGATTTTCTATCAAAGAACAATCCAAACCAAAAGTTTGAAAGCTGAGTTCACGTGAACCAATAGAAGAAGCCTCGATTATATCAGAATCATATTCAACAGCTTAAGTTGTTCATATGAACTGGTCTTGATAATATGTTTTACGTCACTTTTCTTTGCTTTTATGACCTTTTTAAAAATATTTTTTGAGCATATTATTGATCATTTTTGGCAATGTTTTAGGTCTTCAAAATCCGCTCCCTATTTATTAATATATTCCAATCTAATTCTGGCAAACAATCTTCAACAAACAAACATATCCATTTATATCAACTACTAAAGATAAAATATTATACACTAATTTATAAATGCAATATGAGCTAGAAAGTGTATAATACATTCCTGTTGTTTTCAAAACTATATTATTCTGAAGCATATAATATTTTTATCTTTTTGCATTTTTAGAAAATAACCACGCTCAGATAACCGCACTTATCTCGCCGTTAAAGACTATCGGCAACTCTTGAAGTCGTACTTGACGTGCCATTGATGTTATGTGATCCACACATTTAACTCGAGCGTAATTGCACATCTCCGAACCTTGGCCGCACAACATCTCAGATAAATTGGCTTCTTAAAGATGCAAGATAATTCTTGACTTGAATCTGCGATACTCCTTGTCGATATGTGTTGCTAATAACACATTGCGATACAAATGTAGAAAACTTTCAACGCAATTCGAGTGTGACAAATATTAAATGAAAGTGAAATACAATGAATCTTTACACACTATTTTTGTACATGCATTAATTTATAAGAAAATTGTGAAAATATACCGTAGCTCTTGGTCAGAATCTACAACACTGAAATTTTGAAATTGATTCACTCTACATAACTTCGGCTGCATACGTTTCCATGCAAAGAAACTACGTACATATATTTTGTTGCTAGAAGGGCAATGCATTTTTGAAGGTCTTCGTCAGCACACACTCCCGCGCCGACCGTGCTCTCGTTTCTGCGCCCTAATAACCATCGCTCCATCAGGGTTGCCAGCAAGCACAGCCAAAAGTAATCCGTTAACACAATTTCGGCTTCACTCAGATTACCTGCCAAAAACCACTTTCAAGTTCATTCGAATTACACCGAACAGACTTCGCTCTTTAAATCAATGTTTCTTCTTGATTGTCAATATATGTTTACAAATAAAAGTATCCAAAGTTTTTTATGACAATCATTTATTTCAACAATTGCACAACAATTGTGCAATTGTTGAAATAAATGATTGTCATAAAAAACTTTGGATACTTTTATTTGTAGACTTTACTCTTGCTTACTCTTACTTGCTTACTCTTACTTGCTTACTCTTACTTGCTTACTCTTACTTGCTTACTCTTACTTGCTTACTCTTACTTGCTTACTCTTACTTGCTTACTCTTACTTGCTTACTCTTACTTGCTTACTCTTACTTGCTTACTCTTACTTGCTTACTCTTACTTGCTTACATCTTAGGCTCAAATAGCGAAATTGGCAATTTTACACCCTATACAAGAAATCGTAGAAAAATGAAGTAGTCATAAATGATGTCGAAAGACTTCTTCAAAACAGTAAACTGGGCATTTTCCTTGGCGTTCGTGGTCTATCGATCACCCCCTGCATTGTGGTAAAAATGCGTCCGAGGTGGTCGCTGATGAGCCCTCGCTATGCCCCGTGGCCTGGCCGCGCCCACGGACGCAAAGGCGCCGCGCCTTGGCGTTAATTAACTCCGTAATGAAGCAACCGGCGGGGTGCCCCAGGGTGCAGCAGGGGTGCCAACACTATTCACACCGCGCGACGATTAGGGGTTCCCATCCTGGACTCAATAGGATAGAATAGGTCGGCTGGCTGGGATGTGATGTGATGTGATATGAAATGCGATGTGATGATATGAAACGTGATGTGATGTGATGATATGAAACGTGATGTGATGTGATGATATGAAACGTGATGTGATGTGATGATCTGAAACGTGATGTGATGTGATGATCTGAAACGTGATGTGATGTGATGATCTGAAACGTGATGTGATGTGATGATCTGAAACGTGATGTGATGTGATGATATGAAACGTGATGTGATGATCTGAAACGTGATGTGATGTGATGATATGAAACGTGATGTGATGACGTATGATGTGATGTGATATGAAATGTGATGTGATGACGTGTGATTGAATGTGATGATCTGAAATGTGATTGATGACGTGATGTGATATGGCGTGTGATGTGAAGTGATGATATGAAATGGGATGTGATGGCGTGTGATGTGACGTGAGACATGTGACGTGTCATGACGGAATGGGATGGGATGGGTTGTGATGGGATGGTAAGCATGTATTGAGAATCAATGTTCATATTAATTTATATTCTCAATAGAATACAATTTACAAGATGGTAATGAAAATCAATAATTTCGCACTAGTAACTATTTTGTTGATTAGCGACTTGATTTTGTTTTCTTCCTGTAAGTCTGTCATCAGTTTATTAAAAACATTTTATGTTAAATAAAATAAGTTAGAACTGACTTTGATGATTTTGATCCACTCTGACAGGATGTGATGAAGAAAACGAGATGCAATTAAAAATTTCATTCCCGGTAAACAAAAGGTATAATAAAGAACAATCTATTATGAACTCAAATTCAAGTAATGTATACGTGATTTTCAATCGTGGATTAATATAATTTTATAACTATTCAATATATTAACTATGTTTCATCCATTGGAAAATGACCGAATAGAATTAGCAAATCAAAAGTTGCAAGACCTACACACATTCTCTACATTTTTATGTTTAAATTTTCTTAATACGAGGATTGAAATGAAGGAAACCCCATTATTCCATTGTCACGAGTCTTGTCCCAGATGTGGTCACTGAGCCAACTCCGATTAACTAATGTTTTCATATGATTCAAGGTAATGTGAAAGGCACCAGGAAACTAATTCTTTCCACTTGCACCGTTAAGGTTTCCCATTCAATCATATCAATCATTGCCAGAGTCAAGGCAAGCAGTAAGAACGTGTGAAACAAAGTCATATGCAATCAATGCAAATTGAAACTACAATTCCTTCTCAATGTGTATATCCGTAAATAAATGAATATTAGGCCGCCACTTTCTGCTGCCCACTGTCAAAGCCGAAGCTAGAACTTCCATGAAAAGGAACCCTTAACGCTTGTAATGGACTTCGGCATCCGCAGTAACCATCAATCCCAGAGAAAACTAGTGGTGCTAAAACAGCACATACTTTCTCCCTCCCGTACTTTCACGAAAAATTACGCGAAAAGTATTCGAATTTTCGAAGAATTGTACGTGACAGTATTTCAAATTCTATCTTTAAGGAACAGATTTCATTGAGGTGAAAAAACTATCTTGAATATTTTAGTTGTAGGACGACTCCGGAAAAAATTTGATCTTTTGGAATTTTCGAAAAATCAGGGTATTTAACCAACATGAGACCTACACCAACTTCTTCTAAGTCCTTCACACTATCCAACAACACAATTGAATCAAAAACGATCGATTGGAATTGTAAGACATCGCTTTATTTGGAACTGCCCACATTTGGGGCAAGGTATTGTAATGATTTGCGACACGCATGAATAAACAAAAGTACAAGTTTACAGACACAGCCCCATGTAATATGAATTCGAAAACAAACGGACCCTGTGATCCAGGAATACGATGAAAATACGATCTAGAGGTGTACTAACAACCATTCCCCACACCCTGACGATCGTTGTGCGTCGGTCTTTGCTATCACAGACACACCAGGCTTAGCAAAACTTCGAATGGTGGAACCCTCCCGCTCGTGATGGTCGGGGCTTAAAGGGTTAAGAAGCTGGTTACAACCCCAAGAATATTTTGTACTCAACTGACTTACAACGGAAGGACGGACGCACTGAGCGGAAGGACCGACGCATGGGGCCGGCAGGCAGACGTTTTGCAGTAATTCAATTTTTCGATGCCAAGGTCCCACCAAATGCGGATTAGGACTAAATGCGGTTTTCCTGTCGAAAATCTCCGCTTTTTTCCCTACTGTATTACAATACTCTCTCTACACTACGTAAACTACGTGAGAAAGTAAAAACTTTATACTAAGTATGTAAGTATGCGAGAAAGTAAAATTGAAAATGCATCTTAAAAATGTTTTTCAATAACGTAATCAGTCGACTGAGAGCTCAGCTACTCTTGAAAATGCTAAATTAGAACGAACGTAATGATACGCTTCTCATGAAAAGATGACGACGGTCTGATACGTAACACATCATTGAAAGAATGTCCAATACAGTCGACTTCGATTATAGTGAACTCGGATATAGTGAACCCTCGGTTATGGTGAACTTTAATCACTGTTCTCGTTTTACTAACATTACAAATAAGCATAAGAAGATTCGGTTATAGCGAACCTGAACCTCGGCTATAGTGAACGTAGGAAATAAGTCCTGGAAATTAAATGAATCTTGTCTTATTAGGCGATTAAAAGGACCTTCGTAGAGTGGATTGGTGTTCCAACAGTTCAAGAGGTATAGAAAGGTGTCAAGATTGCTTTGCGATACTTAGAGACAGAGGACAATGCAGAATCAAGTATGGAGAGCACGAGCTCTGGAGAAGGATCTAATGAAAAATGTACGAAGCAAACAATTAAAAATAATTGATTTTATTACGTACAAATAAATATATTGAAATTTTCAGTTGGTGCTGTTATTTAATGTTGAGGAATGAATGAGGAAAATCAAATCTTGAGGAGAAATTCCATTTAATTTTGACATCGGATATAGCTGTTAATCCAAACATGTTGGTCCCCAGAAGTTCACTATAACCGGAGTAGCATTTTCGGCCATATCCGGGATTAATAATTTCGATCGATGAGAGTAAGTAGTATGTTGTTCCCATTTTGTTGTTGGGGGAAGGTGCAATGAGAGGCCGACGAAACGGGCGAACCTCCTTCGTCAGCGAAGTGATTTACGCGCTCCGTGCGGCGTCTGTCGGTGTTGCGCCACGCACGGCGAAGGGCGTCGCTCACGACTCCCACAGAGCCCGCACCAGCGCCGCTCCGCCACACACATCAACACATACCTCCATCCGCACACATCGCGCAAACCGTCACACATTCACCTACACGTCCCTTACACAAACCTTTACACACGTACATCTCCACATACACTTCCCATACGTCTACCCCCCACACACACATTTCTGCACACCTACAAACATACATAAACACAGGCACTTCTGTAGGAAAAAAGATAGGATCTTTTTAAAATTCCAACCCAATGATGTTTTGGAGGGTAAAGGGTTAATTGGATGCAAACGTGGAATATTTAAATTTAAATTTAGTTCATAATAAGTGCTGATTTTCCTAAATAGAAACGTCAAATTGAAATATATTCAATAATGACAACAATATACAGTACTAATTTCAACTCATAATATATTTTCGTTAATATAATTATGTTCGAGCAATAAAGTAACAAATCCGTAACACGTAGCCAAGTTGCAAAACAAATTTGCATTTTACTACAAGTTTATTTCGTACTGTGTAGTCTTTCTACTATTTGTTTGTATGGCTGATTGAAGTATCTGGACACGCTAACTGCTATGGACATTAGTTCCTTTTAGAGTTGTGAATGTTTTATTCCTGGAGGAGGCGGTGATCTTCCCTCGCTGGATGGTGAGAACTGGCGGCGACCTGCACGTCGGATTGGGGATTTTCCCCCACCACGTTCCCTCTCCTAGCCGACCCCACCCGGGACAAGCGCTAAGCTTCCGACATGCCTCCCAACATGTGTGGTAGAGTAGAGAATGTGTAAGATGGTGGAATGGGAGAGGGGGAGACAAGGTCGAGGAAGAGAAGATAGCGCACGTTTGGCCCGTTTGTTAGAGTACCTTCCCGGAATGTGCCTGACAGTGATTGCAGAAACCTTGGAAAACTACCAGCAGAAAGTCAGCTGCTAGAATTCGCCTTCAGAGAGGGGATGAATTCCATCGAGCTGTAAAGCTAGGATCCCAAATCCACGGTATGAACTAGAACCGTAGAAATTCCCATTTAGAGTTTTTGTAGAGCCAACGGTAATAAGCCTGTTTGGTGTGGTTTGATTTTGAACGTTTTTTTGAAAATTTTTTTGAACGAAATTATTAGATTAGGGGAAAATTCATCTATTGTATTACAATAACCGGTAGATATACTCGCCCTCCTATCTGCCTAAGGAGGCCTTGAAATGGGGAAACTGTAGAGGCTGCCAAGTTTATTTACTCACACACTAAAGGTACGTGTTTCTAGACAGCAAGTGTTTCTGAATTATGAGCTCTGTCAGCAGCTTACGAACATCTGTCAGTTGGCTCCGACATCTCGTGATATCTCTCAACAAAGACCAGCAATAAACTGGGACACCAACCACGAGACGTGATGTCACAGACGTCTCAATGTAGTCGAAATTGCTCACTCAGTACGCTCCCATCACACTAAGAAAGAGATCGTCAATACTTCCAACAAGTGTTCAATAAAAATAAAAATTTCCGATATCAATTCATAGTCAATCACTAGGGCACCGAATTTATTGTAATAAGAAAATGAATGCATAATATTTTTTAAATATATTTAAGAAAAATTGAAAATATGTAAAATAAATATGATGGTGATAAAATTTGGCCCAAACAAACATTTTCAATTTTTTTCATTTTCAAACAATTTCATGAAGCAACCACGTGTTGCGTTGGGTCTGTTACTGCAAGTGGAAAAACTAAATCACATGTTGAGGGAATTCTGATTTGGTGTTGTTGACGATCTTATGAGAAGAAATGAAAGAGGTCATCTTCGGCAACAGATTATTACATGTTGACGAAGATTACCTCTTATTTCTTCTCTTAATCACATATTACTGATTTTACACTTTTAATTGCAGAAAGTGACTAATAATTATTATTTGATACAATTATGAACAGATACGAATTGGATATAAACAAACATGTCACTAGTATCTCATTTTCGGCGTTCTTCCTTGCATCCAGCTCGACTCCTCTTGGTATGTGAAATAATTATTATCCAAGCAAGATCGCATCCATTTTGCTTAATGTTATTCGGTAGTATGCAGAATTTGAGTGTTGACTACTTATTGTATTGGTATCGATGAGCGGCTGCTTTTAGTTTACAGTCATTGTAAATTTTACGACCATGTTCGTGTTAAAAGTACATCGTTATATCCTCGCGTCTATGTTAACGTTTGCTTTGGGATTTGCCATTTAGTATAAGTCAACGATAACTAAATTATAAAAAAGCAGAATTTACTGATAAAGCTAAACTGCCCTACTGGCATATCCTCTGATTTCGTGTTTCTTTGTCTATAGTTGTTAACTACTGTTATGTGGCATCATGGGGATTTAATGCTAACTAGCGGTGCCATTTTGGAATTATTTCTATTATCGTTCCACGAAATGTGTGTAGTACCCGATGATTTTGGCGGAATACCGCTCTTTCAGGCAGAGTTTCATTGAATTTCGCATATCCCAACTGTGAATACTCCCTTGTTTTCATAAATGATATATCAATGCGTTTTTGCTTTATTTAGTATTCCCAGCATACCTGCAAGCCCTATCGACGAAATTGGCAGAAAAAATCCATGAACGGATGATTTGTTGCTACAATATCACGACTCAACTATGTTAATAAACAGTCAGGGGAAAACTACATATTTTGCCTTAAACACACGCCTAATGCATAAGCTTTTTAAGAACTTTGTGGAAAAATCCATCATATTCCTCTTTATCCTTCAGTAACACAAGTAACAGGATATTTTCACGACTTTCATAAAACCGATGAAAATACGTCCTTTCCACTCAAGAGCGACAGGGAAGACGGAATACCAGTGGACAATGACAAGCGCGATCTTCAGTGCGTCAACCTCATCAACACAGAAGTGCGAGGAAGCCGGTGACATGACAGCGTGTTATTCTCAGTGACGATGCCGTTCTCTCAGTCACGTGTCTGGGGTTCAAGTGTAAGTGAACGTCCACATTTCTTTTAGTCAGAATGGCACAGCCAACGTCGCTTTACGAGAACGTCATTTTGGCGCTACGAAAAGTAGCAAGAAAATGCGACATTTTGGAAGTACAGCAAGCCCTCTATATCTATCTCTATTTATCTCAAAACACGCAGAGTTGAATTTCCGCGCGACCCACGAGAGAAAGACGAGAGAGAGAGGGAAAAAGAGAGGGAGAGAGGAGAGGAGAGAGGGAGAGAAGAGAGAGAGGGAGAGAAGAGAGAGGGGGAGAGAGGGACAGAGGGGGAGAGAGGGACAGAGGGGGAGAGAGGGACAGAGGGGGAGAGAGGGACAGAGGGGGGGAGAGAGGGACAGAGGGGGAGAGAGAGGGACAGAGGGGGAGAGAGAGGGACAAAGAGGGACACAGAGGGGAAGAGAGAGGGACACAGAGGGGGAGAGAGGGACAGAGGGGGAGAGAGGGACAGAGGGGGAGAGAGGAAGAGAAGAGAGAGAGAGAGAGAGCTCTGTTGTGACAGCGCAGGCAGGCGGGGAAATATTAGTAGCTTTGGAGGGGGAAGCCACATTCGGGCATGCGCAGTGGAAGGTTTTTTTGACAGTGGTAGAGCAATAGTAAATATTCAAGCTGCATCGCACCTCCAAGTTGGACTTTCATTTAATGTTTCCCAAGGAAACACGCAACGGGTCATTTGGAAATAACTGAAGCCGTGACCAGCGACTAGTGGACATTGCAGAACGAGTTTCGATACAAAAAAGTGCTTTGAGTTGGTTTTGCATACCAAGCCGCTCTTGTATCATCACAATAGTACAGCAATACACAGAAATGAATTTTTTTATATTCATTGTTCATCCACTTCACATCCAACTCCAAGCTATTAAATAACTATAGCTGAACCGCTCGCAAAAAAATCATCATGGCGGACGTACCTTTGGTAAAGTCTCGGAGGCTGCCCCCACCCTGTGGCATCTGAGATTTCCCCTCTCGTCGATAAGGAAGCGCGTAGGCGACAAGGAGAGGCGACTGCAAGACGCAGCGATCGCGCTGACCGTCACTCGTCATCACTGCCCTCTTCGTCAAAAGAGGAACTCGCACTCCCAGGAGTGTCCAAAGAAATTAATACATCGTTTGTTGGTCCATCGCATTATCTAAATTATTACGTCGCCTCTATTCCCTACACATGCTCGCAGGATTTCTTCCATTGTTCAGCTGTATTGTGCAAACGCTTCTCTGCAAAATGTTTCCTTTTCTTTTAAGGATGCATAAGGATTCCAATTATTTCTGCTGCCTCGCGCCCTTTTATAAATTCCCAAACAAGTGCTATTGGATTTAGATCTGGATGGTACGGTGGAAGACGGAGACGAATGTGGCCATGTTCAATCATTATTTGATCAACGACCTATCGTTTTTCAGTGGATATACTTTGAATTATTTGTAATAATTGGGTTTTGGTGAATAACAGCAGCTACAGTGTAAAGCACACTGTCACTGCTCACTAGCCACTTTCAAACAGGGACTGGAGACCGAAACTCTTCAAGACACGACTTATTTTCTGTTGATCGTTTGGACAACCCCTACTGTAGAAACACGTAAGCTGCCTTCCGTCTGATCCTTCTCACTCATCAGTTTGTTATCACCAAACTCGCAGTGTTGAATTACCGCGCGACCCACGAGAGAGGCAGGGAGAGAGCTGTTTTGACAAAGAGCGCAGGCAGGCGGGGAAGTATTACGAGCGTTGGAGGGAGAGGCCACGTTCGGGCATGCGCAGAGGAAGGTTTTTTTTAGAGTGGTAGAGCAATAGTTGTTCCTACACGTAAGAACATAACTAAGGCAATTGGCGAATTGGAACACAGCTCAAAAATTTCAACCCGGGAGTGGTCGATGGAAGTCTTTGGACCCCAGGGTTAATTTTTTCTTCTGGTGCAATTTTGTTTCAGAATACTGTATATTCTGATTTTCAATACCTTTCTCCTAACATTTTATTCTGAAAAATTCATTACTCGTAACATGATTGCAGGCTGTTTGTCAATTCTCAGAAATTGATTTTATCTCGCGAGTGTCTCTGCGACTGCAAAGCACCGCACGCCCCCCTACGTTCGACCCTTGTGGACTAGCAGGCGGGGACGTCGCCCACGGAAACCTTGCGATAACCTCCAATATCCTGTGGCACAATCCATGAAGGTACGATCAACTTTCAGGACAATACAGTGCACCACGAAAGTCTCACCACACCCACTCAGGACATCCTATTAAACGTTACGTTTATATTGGTAGCAACCTGATCACTGGGAAAAGTGAAGGGGACAACAATTCCAGCATCTGTTATGAATGTGGTGAGTACGGGATTTACAATTTATTTTGTTACAAACTGCAGCTCGTTCTATAAACATACTTTCTGTTGCTAACACTCTCTTCAGCAAGATGCCCCTGCGGAGAGACTTTCCTTGCGGACATACAAACGCGAAAAACAAATGGGACGTTTTGCACAGCATAGCGTACAGCAATCGCGATCATCTGCGCATGCGCAGATGCGCAAAGTGATGCGAAACTCGAACTGTGCATGCGCAAAGACAGATAGTGCTCTCTAATGTTTCACCGTGCAAAATCTCCCTCAGAATTGTAGACGAAGTTTGCATTGCATTCGCCCTTGATCTATGCCGAAATCAATACTAAAAGAATTGCCACGAGAGTTGATATCTATAATAGCTCAATATTTGTATTCAAAACAAACATAAGAAGCAATAGATTCCGGAACGAAGACAAGTTGTGAAATTTATATAAGAAAATTGGACGGAAAAGCATCTCGCGAATTGAAAAGTGAAAAAGTAATGTGTACGAACATTCATTGTTTGAAATGATTGTGTGTAATAATTGATTACTGAACTTCACACATTCATTCATAAAATAACATTTACAATATACTATTTTGAACATGAACTTCATCATGAACATGTTCATGAACTTCTTTTGCATTACATGAAAGAAAAAATGTATGCATCATGACTGAAATGTTTGATAACTTTACAATAATAATTATTAATAAAAGATAATTGCTCAATGAATTTCAGGATGTAAAAGATTTTTAAATATCAAATTATATTATTCATAAGCCTCTGTGATGGCTCATGGGCAGCGTACTAGCTTCCTGTGCTGTGGCCACCGGGTTCGATTCCCGGTCGAGGCAAAAATGTAGTTGTAGCTTTCGGTTCTTTCTTTTCCTTCTTTCCTTTGGTGGTAGCTTTCTTTCAACCTTTCAAAGAAAAACGAACGACAGATATTTTCAATCAGATTCCGCTTTCGGAAGTGTTTGAAATGAACCTTCGAGCTCTTAGTGTAAGTCATAACTAGAGACAGGATTTCCATGCAAATGCATCTTCGTAAAACACGTTGAACAAAAGTATACTTCTTATAGTATGTATGTTTTGGTTGTTTTTTTAATTCATGCATAATGCATGTATGAACATTTTTTTAAAAGTAATACTGCATATTTAGACTTCTATCAAGCATAATAAGTTTCTTATCATTTCTTTGTGTAATTTGTGAATATTAAAATTGAATCACATTTTGTATAAATAGTATATTATTCTTAGATCCTGATGGCACGCATTTGTCTGTGGTGTTTATTGTCATATTAAACATTTTAACCTTACGGTACACGTGCTGGATTTGCGACGCGAGTACACGTGAGGGGAGAAACGATCGCGAAATGAATTATCAACGCCATGCGGTACGTCGCAAAGGATACGGAAGATACAGGAAACCGAAACTAGATATCCTTTGATAGCTGACAATGGAAGGGGAAATTACTTAAAATGTTAAATTCAAATTCTGACTAAAAATTTCTCCAAAATATGAAAAACATCATTACTGTTAAAAAAAACAACAGAAAAATGCAGAATTTGATCTCACATTGGCACAGATTTCGTCTTTGAAGTATGCTTTAATTATGTCTTGTGATGTAGAGAGATCATTTTCAGCATTCACAAAACATTTTTTCTGACAAAAGGATGAATTTGACAGAGGACAATTTACAAAAATTGTTAATTGTTCACTCTAACAAAAGGCAATGTAACTAAAAGTAAAGTAAACAATAATTTGATTCTGCAAGTTTTGTCCGATTTTTCCTCTGCAACACGCATACTTGGCTATTTGATAGTGCATATTTGCAAAAATATTTTAGCATTTGATAGAGCAAGGAAATCCTGCCCCAGTCACAACGGATCGTTACACCAACCGCAAGTATAAATTCTCGCAATGCATCGCGTCTTCGCGGGATTCGATCCGCGGCGCTGGCAGCGCCCTGGAGCACGTGCACGAGCAGTGGAAGGCGATCCGGCCGCCTCCGCTTGGGCACACGTGCACGCGCTCCGCCTACGGCCGCTGGCACCCGCGCCTCACGATCGCCCGACGCCGCCTCCACGCGCCGACTCCAAACAACGCGAACTGACACGAGGGGAGGGGGTACAAGGTCTCCTCCTGACGAGTTCCATGTCCCCTGCTGGACAAGTATGAATTTATTTGCGCCTGGATACAAGAATTCCACAAGAGGTGCCTCGTCTGTGATTTCCAGTCTTGGAAATATCGATATCACGGGATTCAAATCAAGAAAAACCGGATAAGAAAAGGTTTATGAGAGCATTTTCAGGGTTCGCCCAGCCTAATGTGCATATGCGAAGACTGCGACTAAGGCATAAGCGAAGTTTTGAACCCCCCTCTTCCCCCTATAATAAAAATTTTTCAATCCGCTCCCTGTACATTTGGATCTACGTATGGGTTGACTGTGTTTGTCATTAGGAACCGTTCCAAAAATACCTTCACTTTTAGGGAAGGAAAAGGTTCCTCGATATACGGCACAAGCGAACGAGTTCGGGAAGGGGTGATGAACACACGGGACATTTAGGGCCCCTCTCGTTCTATCCTTCAATTTTGCCACACCTTTTAGATTTCTCCCTCGGTTACTCCACTCCGTGAAATTTGTAGCCCGTGACCAATAACGTTCGACAAACTTCAAGTATCGCGCTTGATTACATTTTGCATTACTCAACAGAATGAAATCCTCGTTAACACCTCATAATCTGCTTTCAATGGCACGCGGACGTCCGAAACCGGCAGCCGCACCTGCCGGCTGCCGATCCATCGACGATGCTGATTGAGTGGGGGCAAACATTTACAGGTAAAGTTAATAATCCCATATGGCCTTAACACACACAAGAAGTACTTCGCTTTTGCTTCAGCCAAGCCGTAAGGGTTAGGCCACAGATTTACTAAGATGGGGGGGGGGAGATGCTATGGACGGAGCCGCCGTCAGCTGTTTCGATGATGTGCGCATCTAGTTGGCCATCCTCTGTCCTCATTACAACACACGACCTATGAATCGTATTTATTAGGTGTCAGCAATCAATAGTTCAAGAAGGAAGCCACACAATTCACGTTAACTATTTTAAAACACACAGCGAGATGACATTACACAATTTTTTTCTAGAGCTCATGTCCAGCTGACAGCCGGTTACCCTTCACGTCCCTTTGGGACGCGTATTCGGCCATACACTACACACCAACGCACCCGCGGGCTCCTCTGATCAGGGGTCAGCAGAACGCGAGGCCACTCATGACAACACGTGCACGAGAGTCAAGGGGCGAATAGCCAAGCACAAGGCGGAACTCGAACTCGCGACCCTTGGAACCAAAGCGCTGAGCCGGTACATGCTCTTAGCCATCCCAGGCGGCACATTACAAAATTAAAATCGATAAACAATACTAAATGCTCAGTACGATATTTTCAGCTGCATGTCTGTTCCTATACAATTAGGTACTACACTGACCACAAAAAAACGAAATATGTTTGTAAAAATTACAATTCTAAAAGACTAAATATGTACGTAACAAGTAAGGTACTTCAGTTCCTGGATAAATGACCTGTATCTGGAGCAAGTTTTCGTCCAGTTTCCCTGATCCATTCAGCAAATGCTGAGACATACTACGTGTTGTAGTGCGCTCTGTTTGTTTGCGGGAGGAGTGGGGGTGGGGGTGTTATTTTGTCATCAAAAACAAAATCATTTGCAGTTCTTCTACCGATAGAAATAAGTTTTCTATTACCCAAGAACAAAAATTAAGTTTGAAAATGCTGCCGTTCACACTTGTTGCGCTTTTATTCATAATTCAACTTCGTAAAGTAAACGAGTAGGATAAGAGATTCCGTAGTAGTCATGTGGCATCGATAACAAAACATCGATGTTACCAAACATCGATTTTAGAATTTAAAACATCGATGTTTTCAAGCTGGTTTAGTAGCCCCTAACATTAAATTTGAATGCTAAAAAATTTAATTTGACAGTGTTCGTGTTTGTTAATTCGGCGAGTAAGGTTAGGGGAAGAAGAGGCAGGCCCTAAGCCCACAGCGGATTCGTAGACCAACTCTCATGAGCGAAATGAATATGAAGAGGAAATATAAGGTCATGGCGGTCATCTCGGGCGAGAGAGAGTTTGGTAAATAAATATAGTACAAACAGTGTTCCTTTGGTTCCAAAACATGAACTAACACCATCAGTTATACTTGGTGTCTCATGATCGCGACCGTATCAAGCAGTACTGTAGATCAAGGGACTCTAGCGGCACGACCGAGATGGAGGGAAAAGCCGTGCCATATTCCATCTTTAAGATAATACCCTCAGGTGCCACGTTACGAAAACCCAAGTATACTAATTAATATATTAACTTTTGCCGTATGGTGACCATGGGAAGTTTTTCACTCCGAAACAAAACATCGAGCACAAAAATTCTATGTTAAGGAAACACCGTCGTTGATATATCGATGTTTCTACAAAAAGTCGATGTTTTGAAGACCTCTATGCCGCATGCCCACTCCGCCGGCCAATGCCACGTGCCCAGATGCTTCTCCTCGACGCTCAATAAATGGGCGGAGGGCTGCGGGGGCGTGGTCGCCCGTGGGCGGGGAAACGCATCGCCCCCAGTGCGCCCGAGCACCTTCCGCTGGGGATTCCTTCGCACAGGGCGACTAAAGGCCCATTCACAACGCAAACACAAACATAAGCAGAGTGATAGCCTGAAGTATTCACAATGTAACGTAAGCAAAATAAGTCTCTGCCGACCTGGATGGCCGAGGTGGCTAAGAGCGAGTACCGACTCAGCGCTTCGGTCCGAAGGGTCGGGGGTTCGAGTCCCGCCTTGGTCATGGCTGTTAGTCCCTTGACTTTGTGTGTGTGTTGTCGCGGAGGGCCTCGAGTTCTGCTGGCCCCAGATCAGAGGAGCCCGCAAGTGTTTGTCTAGTGTATGGTCGAATATGCGTTCCTTCGGGACGTAAAGGGCAACCGGCTGTCGGCTGGATAAAAGCCCTAGGGGAAAAAAAGGCCTCTATTGGCTGTGAGACATTCTAGTTTACTATTTGTTGGATGTGAGAATCCATTTCGAGATACCGACTGCGACAATGACCTCGGGGGGAGGAGAGGCTCTTGCCCTGGGTTGTTCCTCTATCGACTTATTTCGATACTCGATTTTGAGTTAACGTACTGTGATTGGTTCCTTTCTTATTTCTGACATAAGCATAAGCACATACGCTCGAAGCTTGTACGGTATTCAGTTTACGTCTGACGTGTTATGCTTATGCGAACGCATTGTGAATGAGTTCGCTTATGGACGTAGTCCTAACTTGAATGTTAACGCCATGCTTATGTTTACGTTTGCATTGTGAATGGGCCTTAACGCGGGATTCTCGGCAACGCATGACGCACGTCTAGGAGCTAAGCAGGTCTCTTTCAATCACCGTCGGTGTAAGTTGTGTAATTGAAATTCACAGCCACTCGATTATAAGGCACGTGGCTACTCATTTTCTGGGACAAACTTCCCTGACTGCTCTCTTTCCAGAGCACTTTAAAAAAAATTCACTCAAAAGATTTGTTTTTCACACTGTTTCTTTATATTAAAGATATCCTGGTACTAATTAATTTATCTTTCTTTGTAATACAAGTACTACAATTTTTAAAAAATGTCACCAAATCAAAATTGAAGGGCTCAGTAGACAAAGGGGCTATCGCACACTGACCAAGTTCTGAAATAATGAGGGTTTCACCTGAACGTCCCTCATATAGCTCAATACTTTTTTAAACGTTTAAACACAGTACACTTGCATATAACTCCATAATTGATTTAAATAACATATTACACTAAAAGAATAATATTTGAAGTTTTGTATACTGCTAATAACTTGATTTCACAAAAAACGTGGGGTAGCCCATTTTTCTACTGAGCTTTTTAATTGTCACTATTTTTGTCGTGCTAATTTCTTTAAGAAATAATATCGTGTTATATGTACAACCGTCTCAAACGTTTCCTTGTCATCTAACTATTCTTCTACAAATTCCCGGAATTTTCCCGAGCAATGAAATTCCCCGACTTATCCCAGTTTTCCAGAAAGTGACGAACCCGCTGGGGGTGAATGTCGTCGACTGGAAGCAGCAGAGCTTGGAGACTCGTGGGCCCGTCCGGTGCTTTCAGCGCATGCGCGCGCAGGCCAGTTCTTCGCGGAAGGAAAGCCATACTCGTAAGGGAACGCGAAAAGAGACCGAGTGTGAAATCTTACAGAAGTTATTCTAGATTCACAGAACATTTACTTATTCCGATTTTCTTAAAAGGCTCTCCAAGCCAACTGCCGTTCCTACAAATAGCATAAAATCAACTGATATTATTAAATCTAACGTTAAAATTATAACTTCACTCACATTGTACAAGGTTTTATAAATTTACCAGTAAAATATTCCACAAATAAATAAAAAAGTTTAATAGAGGTGGTAGACCAGAAATTTTCTCCCCCCCCCGCCTGTTTTAGGCTACGCACATCGACGAGACCGATAACGTGAAAGTAAATACCTTGATTTAGGCACATGCCTCACCCATCACCCTCTACTATCGCCTTTTCCTCCACCCCTCACTTATATTTGCTAGCGAGAGCGCGAAGATGTTCATAAAGTTCACGTAACTCTCCTTTACAAGTTACAAGGTTGAACCTAAATCCCAATGTCTCCTAAGGATGCTGATGGAGAACTCTTCAAACGTAAAAAACACAAACGGACTGCGCATTATTACGTTGCGATATTCTGATTGTTTACGTAACTTTGAAACATCTTGGCAATGTCTCGTGCTGATTTCAGTCTCTAAGCAGTTTCCTCAATTTTTGAAATGTGATGAAATGAGCCTCTAACCACTTCACAATCAACTTCAAAGACAAATACTTCTCTTCAATAGAAAGCTCAGATGCGGCACAGCGTTAAATAACTATGCTGAGACTATCTGTGAGCTTTCTATTGAGGACGAATTCATAAACCTCGCGCCACTTCTTGTTGTGCTCCCTTCAGCTTACACTTGTCATTTATGGCAATAAGTATACAAACGCACATGAAATTGGATACGGTATCTCCGAGAGTGTGCTAGTGAAAGATGCGGGAGACAAGTAATTGAGAATGCAAGGAGAACCTGTGTTAGGGCTACGCAGGGACACTTCGCAACTAATGTGTTTGTGTTTCCAAAAGGCAAACAAACGCGACCCAAAAAAGAAATATTGAAGAACTACACACATTACACACGCAATTAGGCTTACTTCTGACACTAAGTGAAGGAACTTTTTACAGGTCACATAAGCCTTAAGTAGCTTTGAGAGGCTAATGAATACGGTAGTTTGTCTACATAAACCTCTACATTCGTCTGTGAAATATTTAACAATAGTTTCTTTGAAATGAAAATAATTTAATATCTTGCTGTTTCAGAGGTCCGTGTTCTTCCCTAGTATCGTAACAGCCTGCTGACATTACACAGTCTATTCCAAAACAAACGCTCGATGAGGATATAAAATCAACCCAACACGTCCGAAACTTACAAATATTTTTTGAATGAACATATGAGTACTAATTCCCAGTCAGTAAGCAATATCACTAAAAATACACTGAGTGTAAGAGGAAAACAGTCATCAATTCAAGGAATGTTTCACATAAGGATCAAAACAATCTGCTAACAATTGCGTGATTAGAAACTGCTGTTTATTTCTAACTCACCACTAAACAACCAGTTGTCACTCCAGTCTTCTGCGTGACAAAAATGGAAGTAATCGGACTCACCTGTAACAGGAAAAGGATAATCATAAAAATCACATGAAATAAATATTGATAAATTTGATAAATAAATAAATTGAAACATTGATAAAATAAATAAAAACATTGAAAAAATAAATAAAAACTAAGCATTGAAATATTCGAATATTAACAAAAAACAATCTTCCAATGTATTTACGCGAGTCTCGCCAGAGCATGATTATACTCTCCTCAGGATTTCAATAACGACACCAGGCAGGGCCAATAACAACGCAGGAGCAAGGGGCTCCACATCAGCAACGGGGAAAACGAAAATACCAAATGTGGATTCCTCTCGTTTTATTTTTGGGCTTCCGAAATTGAATATACAATTGACACTTTCCCTGCTTTTCCGTAAACAATAATCGATAAATTAAGTTCTTCTAAATGTTATTTTTTTCGTTAGGACATGAATATTCAGGCACACTGAGACAGAGAATCTTGAAATACTTAAAATCTATTTAAGCAATATTTATTTAGGGTCTATTCACAAATGGACACTGGTGTTATAACCAATATCCATTTGTCAATGTAATTTGTCAACTAAACTTCAAACTGTTAAGTGGTAATTGCCTGTTCCAGGTTAATAAACTTGCTTTATGAATTGATGCGCAGTTAATTAAGGAATGTTGATTGTAGGTTATGGCATCGTGAATGAGAATTGTGGAATTTTATTGATAAACAGCAATAATGTTGTAACATTCCTTAAAGAGTCCTCAAGAGTTCCTCAAGTGTCAATTTCACAGTGATCCACAGACTTCCCAATGTTCAGATATTTAAGTGTCATTTCAGGTGTTCAAAATATATACCACCGTATTCTCTTCGGTTGGATGAACAAAATTCTTCCTATAGCATTTTCCTAACAAAAGAAATGATAGATTTCTGCACAACAGTTTTTGATTGATTAGTGATTGCGGGCGCGTCCGGATTAGTGATTCAAGTACCAAGGTCATTAAGTTCCGTAAGTGTAGTGCATGGTTTTATCACGTGAGGTGACTGTCCGGATCTCCCCCCCCCCCCCGCTGGATGGCGAGATCCGGTGCCGACGTACTGCAGTGCATGTGTGTGTGTGTGTGTGTGTGTGTGTGTGTGTGTGTGTGTGTGTGTGTGTGTGTAAGGGGTGATGAAAGGACAAGGAAGAGGAACGAAAAGTCGCGCGAAGTCCGTGGCCCGTTTGTTAGGGCTCTGCTCCGGCATTCACCTGGTGTTGATCGGAGAAATTACGGTAAACTACCGATCAGAGCAGCCAGCCGCTAAAGTATTCCTCCATACAGAGGCTGAATTCGACCTAATTAGCTATCTAGATGGTGTCGAAAATTTTGCCACTGTTGGGGTTCGAATCACACGACCTCCCGGTGACAGAGACGGCAGTCACATCCGTTGGTGTGTGTCCAATCGTAATACATGATTTATGGAAACATCACACAATCCCAACATCGACCAGAATCCCGTCAGTGTAACTCACGCTACATGCAACAGTTTTTTTTCTGGCAATATGTTCTCTTATTTTATATTGTGTTAAAAAGAGAACATGCTATGTGCAAAGAAGCAGTCTGAAGCGGTTGAGTAATCTATCTTCTCGAAGTATAAGTGTCACACATGTTGAAACTGATACGCAATATCTACAAACCACATCTACAAACTACGATTAATTTCTACACACTAGTAACGAAAAGAAGAATTTCATAAAGTAAGTAAACATTCCACAACCACGCTCAAACCTCAACTACTTAGTATAAAACCATTTTGATTTGTCATGAACAAGTAAATTGCAAAATCCTGCATTTAAATTCAGTTTTAAAGATAAAAATAAATCTAATAAAGTAAGAAATCATAACTACAATATTAGTAATAACTATTAATTTATTTAATATTCTTTGAATAATTGTTTACTCTATTTTACTATTGTTTTATTGTCAATTAAAAATGTAAACAAATGCATTTAATGTGAAAGAAATAATGTTCCACACTTGATATCAGCTCACGAGGCAATGACATTAAGTTGTTTCAACATAACTGATGATAAATTGTTCAATAAGACATCTCAAAAAAATGATTTCAAACAGATCTCTGAGACATACTCGCAATAATAAAGAAATATTACAACTTAGTCAATTCCCGTGATCTGATTGAACACTTTATTGCTTCACCAATAGTGAAACGGTTAAAAAGAAACCAAACCACATCACTCTTTGCGTTAGGTAAACATCACCTTATTGTAATAAAAACTAGAAGATGCAACCCGGCGTGGGCCGGGTATTTAATTAAGCACCGCTCCTGTCACTTTCCCGGGCCCGATCGACCCCGTCCCGCCCCTCCCCACCCCACATCGCAGCAATCTCCGCATTGTAGGTTTCCAGTGACACATATTTCACAGTGTAACTAAATTTGGCGTCACATTTTGGAGTCGCGAACTATTGTTTTTTTCTGGGTTGCTGAAAAGTGTTCGTGAAACATTCAAAATATTAATTTAAATTATTAATGTCCTTAGCTTGACTTAGTTCACGTTTTCTTGAGCTTTCCTTTTGCTAGTTGTAAGTGTAGAGCCAGGAGTGCGGTTTACTACGTTAGAAATACAATAAAATCTGTAGATCGTTTTCCGATACAAAGAAGTTTTCTGTTATTTGGATACGAAAATGTTTAATTTTCGAATGTTTGCTAACCTCGCTTTCTTGGTACTTTTTTCATCATCCATCTATGTACAGTAAAAGTCTGGGGAAAATTCTCGAGCTGAAGAGAACTTACGCAGATAGTACATCTCCTCCATATGTCATGCACATTTTTTACTCTGACGAGTACAATTACATCAAATTTGGAAACAATCGCTCCAGGGTAGTGCACTGGAGCGCTTCAAATGTTATTGTAGAACATATACCCGCACTTGTACCAATTTTTATAAGTTAAGATTCTCTGTCGGGGAAAAAATACAGTTGACTCCGGTTATAGTGAACTCGGATATAGCAAATCCTCGATTATAATGAACTTAAGTCACTGGTCCCGTTTCACTTACATTTCAAATAAGCATAAGAAGATTCCGTTACACTGAACCTGAACCTCGGCTACAGTGAACGTAGGAAGTAAATTCTGGAAATTAATTGGATCTCTTATGTTATTAGGCGTTTGAAAGTGTCTTCGGAGAATTGGACCGTGTTCTAACAATGCAAGAGCCATTGAAAGAAGTCAAGACTGCATTACGATACTTAGACAGAGGACAATCCAGAATCGAGTATGAAAAGAGCAATAACTCTGGAGAAAGATCTAGAGAAATTACTAACGAAAAATGTACGAAGCAAACATTTGAAAGCAATCGACATTTCTAAGTACAAATAAAGATATTGAATTTTCAGTTCGTGCTGTTAATGAATTTATCTGTACTTCTATATTAATAAAATCAATCATTTTGGAGAAATTCCATTTAACATCGACATCATCGGATATAGTGAACCACACACATTTAGTCCCCAGAAGTTCACTATAGCCGGAGTGAGAGTGTGTCTCCATACCTGCTCTTTCGGCGATTTCCAGGCTCCTTCTCACGCGCGACATGTTTGCCGCGCCTGGGCCGTCCACGGCGGACCACAGCACTGAGCACTCCGAACAGAAAACTCCCTGGCAAGAAGCCTCGCGGGCTATCTCTCCACGCGCTCTTGGCGCGTGATGTCACGCATTGAAAACTCTTCCGGGCACCTCATCCGGGCGGTCGCCCTCTCCGCAGCACTCGGGAACGCGTGCTCGAGGCACGCACGGGCCGCGACGGGGCGATAACGCGAGACTGACTGAGCTGCCGCGGCGGCGGCGGCGGTGCCCCGGTCGCGTCGCGTTGCGCAAGAGGGCACGAGGGTGGGCCCCAATTCGGGCCGCTCTCCTCGGAGCCTTTTCACTTCGCCGCGCCGCGCCGCGTCGGCCCCGCCTACGGAGGGGAGCTCCTACGCACCGAGCGCAGCAAGGGCGGTGACGAAGCAGACGGCACGCGAGGCAGGCCGGGTCAACGCGAGGCGAAGCGAGGCGGTGCAAGAAGGAAAGAGCAACGGGGAGGACGGGGCGGGGCAGGGAGGAGCAGGGCGGCGCGGGAAGGAGCGGGGCGGGGCGGGGCGGGGAGGAGCGGAGCGGGGCGTGGCGGGGAGGAGCGGGGCGGGGAGGAGCGGGGCGGGGAGGAGCGGGGCGGGGAGGAGCGGGGCGGGGAGGAGCAGGGCGGGGCGGGGGGCGGGGGGCGGGGGGGCGGGGCGGGGAGGAGCGGGCGGGCGGGGAGGAGCGGGGCGGGGCGGGGAGGAGCGGGGCGGGGCGGGGAGGAGCGGGGCGGGGGGGCGGGGCGGGGCGGGGAGGAGCGGGCGGGGAGGAGCAGGGCGGGGCGGGAGGGGGCGGGGCGGGGAGGGGCGAGGCGGGGCGGGGCGGGGAGGAGGAGCGGGGCGGGGCGGGGAGGAGGAGCGGGGCGGGGCGGGGAGGAGCGGGGCGGGGAGGAGCGGGGCGGGGCGGAGAGTAGTGGGGCGAGGAGGAGGGGGCGGGGCGAAACGAGGCGAGGTGGGGTGGGGGGAGGTGAGACAAGCAGGGTTGGGACGAGCAAAGCGGGACAAGAAAGGGACGGGGCGAGCAAAACGAGAGAAGGTACAAAGCGAAAAGGAGGAGTAATTCGAGGCGGGTAGGGAAAAACAAAGCGAGACAAGATACGAGGCGAGGTGGGATAGGTTGGGTGGAGAGACAGGGTGAGACGAGGGCGGTTGTGGGGACGAGCAAAATGGGAGAAGGTACAAAGCGAAAAGGGGTCGGGTGAGTCGAGGCTAGTGGGGGGAGAAAGCAAGACAAGATACGAGGCGAGGCGGGATAGGTTGGGGGGGGGGCGAGGCGGGGTGAGACGAGGGCGGTTGTGGAGTCGAGCAAAGCGCGAGAAGGGACGGGACGAGGCGGAACGGGCCGGGAAGGATCGCAGAGAGGGGGGGGGCGCGAGACGAAGTGGGATGGGGTGGGGAGGTCGAGGAGAACCTGCCGTCTTAGGGACGCACTCCAGATGATCGAGAGAATGCGAGAAAGCCACACAAACTGACAGGTTGACACTCGAGTTAATCGGCATTGTAAAGAGATAAAACGGCCCCCTAAGACATCATCTGATAGCCTACACTCATTGTGTTCATAAATAATTGGATAAAGAGAGCCCATGACAATAGCAAAACGTTCGCGCTAACGGTTTGGGTGAAGTCGGAGGTTAAGCGGTTCTGGTTGCAAAGCTCGCAGCCACAAGGGGTGAAGGGAGAAAGACATTTCCCACTTGTGTAGGAGCTATAGGCACGGTCAGAAGTCGTAGGCTTCCGCGGACGGGGTCAGTGGAGTCCTTGGCTCAACACCTGCAACTCTAATAACCACACACCCATTCTCCTCGCCTTGGAACAAAATGGCCCCATCCGATCGCTGCTTACCTTTCAGTTCAAAACTAAAAGCTGATTCTCTTCCATTCTCAATTCATTAACAATTTGTTTATTAATAATATTCAGCGTCACTACCAATTATCTTCGTCGGTTCCAACTTCTCTCAAGATGGTGCAAATGTACACTGTACTTAATTGTCATTTAATTCATCTCGTACCAGATAAAAAATTCGCTTCCAATTATGAAACTATGATAAAAATTAATTATGCCAACACTTGAACATCTGGGACGTTTTCCAGATATAAAAAAGCCCCATAAATGAACCAAATACTTACTACTTCAACGCCACCCTCCCTTTTCATACATCACGAGATGGACAGGAGTTTCATCTCAAGTTTAAATTTCTCGGCGTGTCTCTCACTCTTGCCGATTAAATCTCATCACTTGCTGATTAAATTTAATAACTTGCTACAATATAATGTTAAACAATCGACGTACTCGTCATTAGAGATTATAGATCGACTACTCACTTACACGTTTCCTTTTGACGAACGATTTGGGGTGTTTTAGCGAACGTGCGCATGCGCAAAACAATTCAACCGCTAAAAGAGACACTGTGCACGTGCACGTTCGCTAAAACTCCCGAAATCTTTCGTCAAAAGGAAGCGTGCAATTTGGGTCTTATTGCGTAGATCCCCCTCCCTGCAATGTCACACACATTTGTTAGGTTTTACCATGGAGTAAATAAACTAGTCACTCCTTTTCATTACAATATTACACTTACTATGAAAAGTACACAGAAGACGATGGCGCACGAGGAAAGACTAGGACAATATTCCCGCTTTCCATCCACTTCTCTGAACGAGTCACAAGCAATGCAGTGAATAACAGCAACACGACCTAGTAGATTAAATAAAATTCCTTACCAATTCTATTACTGTTTCAGATGGTTCTACATATTTTGACACGTTTATTATCTCTTGGTATTCTTGATATTTATTCCATGATTCCCTAGTCTTTCCTATCGATTGGTGCCTACTTTGATCTTAAGACTAATGTTATGTACACCAACAATAATCGAGTAAATAAATGTAAAGAAGGCGGCGGCGTCACTTTCAAATGCGAATTCTCCGTCATCGCAGAAGACGAAGAAACTGACAAGGCACGTGCGACCTAAAAAGTAAGCAGAAAAACGACGAACCTTGACGTCATAGATTTGCCACAGAAGATGGATGGGCAAATGAAGGTTACACAGACAATAAAACTGAAGAAGTGATGAATAACAACGAAATTATAATCTTTTGTAGCTGGCAGTTCCCTTGAAATCTTAGCTCGTAGACCACATGGGTTTCTGATGATGACAAAATTTCTTTATTTTTACTTAGGGATTAACACGAGCAATCGTCTCCTTCAAGTATCACGTACTCCTATTATGTCAAAGTAAGAGTACACCAGAATTTGCAGTTGAAGGCCCGAGTTTGTCAAACGACACACATGCTACATATAATACAAAGCAAAAGCAGCGTTTGAGTTTTAACAGTAAGAAAACTGGATCATTGTAAGTGCTTTTATTAGTGCATGTTGTTTATGTGTTCTAAAGCGCAATCCAATAATTTTTCTTAGAACTGAAGCTCATCTTACATTTAAGGACCGCCATGTGACATTTTGACTGTATTATGATTAAAGGTTCCAAATCATGCAATCGTATTATTTGGCGCGTACTTTCGTTTTCTAGAAGGAATATTGTATCTCTGGCTATACATTTTGAGTATATGGCCAAATATCCATTTGAGTTGATAAGTCCAATGTTGTCTTCGCGAAATTCAATGCAGCATGACGGTCGAGCGTAGGTGACCCCGGATAGTTCTGCTCTTTCGAAGCTCTCGGATTCAAAACTGTTCAACATTCCACTTCACTGTTGATAAAAAGGGCAGCTACTACTCCTGGTCTTGTGAAATTGACGATTGGCAAGGAGAAAGCAAATGTAACAACCTTACTACTCTGGGTGTTGTATGTGTATGTGCATTGAAAGTTATTTTGTAGAAAATGCTGTGAGAAAAAAACAACAACATAGTACCTAATGAAAACTTTTGCTTTTTAAAAGCTGATTCAGTGGATGGATAACGTGTGTCCAAATGACAGTTCCATTTATAAAGTCCGATGTCTCATCAGAAGGGTCCATACGACTTTCTAGTATGCGAATTCGAAACACCAAACTGTTCATATAAGAATTATTTGGGCACCCTTTTAAATGTTAAAATGCACATAAGATGGTCCGAAAACTACACGAAATGCAAAAGCTCTCCAAACACTCTAGATTTAAACTCTCGTGAAATAAGAGCTCAAGATAAAGAAAATATGCGTCGTCTCATAATGATCTGAAAAACAACGAAGCAGCGCACCTAGTAGCAAACGCGTGTATCGACAATTCCACAGACAAACAAGTCCACATTCCTGACCTTTGGTCAAAGGTAGACAATGGCATGGGCCGCAGTGGCTACACGTATCTTCCGTGTGATTGAAATGAATAAAAAAACAACCATTTATGTGAAGAATTTAGAGTTATAAGCAATAATTAAATTACTATTTATTCATCGTTCCTCAGATCTTTCATAGAACAAATACAAGGTGAATATACTGAATAAATACAATTTGGACAAACAATATTCATAGGTCAAGTAAGTAGCTTTGGGGACGTGTCCCAAATCTTGTTTTGGAGACCCACTTCTTCCCGAAACTGCGACAACACGCGAATCGGGATCGTTCTTCGGATACATTCGTACAGCTCCAAAACTCGCAAAATTCGCAGACCGCAAGCAGAAGCATAATTTTTAATTTTCAAAATTCATGTAGTATATGACTTAGTGTAGGGATCACAGAATTTTGAAAATGTGCACAGAATTCACTTCTCCCCATAGCACGTCATACGCAGTTTCAACTGTTTTTTTTTTTACGTAAAATAAAATAAATTTAAAAAAATAAATAAGCTTCGATCGTTGCGAGGCCGAATCAGAGACTACGTGCACCAACAGATCCAGAGTTCGAAGCCAGATCGTGGCGAATGTTCGACACCAGTACAGAAACTGTGAGGATTTCAACATCTCGATGAGAACTTTGAGATTCATAAACTACGAGAACACCGCCGATTTTGTCACTTTACGTAAAAGGCAGTAAACAAAAAAAAACTATGTAAAACCCAAAATTCTCAATACAAACAAAATTCTACGGAGGGAAGTAGAATCTAAGCCCGTTTTCTAGTTTCGGAATTCTACACTGAGATACTACTAAGGTCACGTACTTTCATTATTGACAATGCCTATAAAACAATATAATACAACATGAACCTGCGAAAGTGTAATTTTTTTTTCTTCGCGCTTGGATTCGAACTCAGGTTCTTGTAGTCAACACGCCAGCTACGTCTCCCGTACTTCACCGGCCTCTCAACTAAACTCTGCCTTCCCGACATTTCCACTCGCAATTTTCAAAAATTCACACATTTTCGTTTACATTATTTTAATATCTAGTTTTAAAGGACAGATTTCATTAAGGAAAAAATCTCTAGCATCAATATTGTAATTTTAAATGTAAGTTTTTTGTTTCCATTTTCGAAAATGCAGGGTTATCGGAAAATAACACCTTGACCACTTTTATCACCATTTGCTCTCTTCGAGAGGAGAAAATTCAAGAAAAAAATTGGAGCGGTTCTTGAGAAAAAAGTAGAAATTGAATAATTTCGAAAAAAATTACGCGAAAACTACTTGTTTTTCAAAAAATTGTACACGACACACTTTAAAGATTTTTTTGTATACCAGATATCATTTAAAATGATGTTGCTACAGAAGGTCACAGTTTACATAGCTCGATTCCTTATCTCTTTAGTCTGGGTTACCTTTTCTGTTTTGCTCCACCCTCTTCCTACTACGAACCATTTGCACAAGTATCAAGGCCGAAAAATGAATGATTTTGGATGAGGTGTTTACCAACAGAGGCGAGCTGAGGTTGGTAAACTAACCGAGTCCAAAATCATTCAATTTCGCCCGAGGTGCATACAACTATTTTTCATATATTCACCTCTCAATTTTAGGTTTGAATTTTTAGAGATATATCATTTATAACACGCGGTTTCGTCGTAGATATGCTGATGTTCCTCTACATTATCGCCTCTGAAGTTGTTAGTACTGTCACAATTGTTAAAGCGTGTGGAATTTGCGGCTGGGTTTGGCGATTTGTTTCGTAAGTGTGAAAGTTTCGTAAGCTGAAGCTGCTATGAAGAGTTTACTTCCTCAAAAACTTACTTGACGTTGCCATGGTAAAAGTCCTCTAAAATTCATTCTCGGCCAAGGCCGCCAAAGCTCACCTTTGTGGCGTATAAATGCTCTGCCAAATACAGGTTTTGAAGTGAGGATACGAAAAAAACTTTTTTTTCAATTTTCCGGTCCCCTAATGGTAGAATTGAAATATGACTTTAAGAATATATTACAAGAGTCAAACCTGGTCCCATATGCACATTTTCATTGGAAAACGTTGAACCGTTCTCGAGAAAATGGCATTTGAGCGTTTCTGAAAAGACGCAATTTTGATCTCCATTTCCCACAAAAGTGTCGAGTGTTGGAGAGAGTTCGTAACAAATGAACGGGGCGGTGCGCGCGCGGCCGCGTCAGGTGGCCGCGAGGGGGCGTCATTGCGCAACGGTGACGCACATCGCGTCTTATCTGTTAACGTGTTTGATTTACGAGCGCGATAAGCGGCCAACAGATGCGGCGGCGGTCGCCCCGGGGATCGGGCACAGCCGCCGTGGAGCCGCCAACTCTGAAACTCACATCATTATCTTCGGGTTCTGGCCTAGGAATGCGCTAATGAGATTGTGATTATTGAATGTAAATAAAAATGAATTATGATCAATTATAACTGGTGGATGTGGCGGGCAGTGTCGTTGATTGATTATTTTGTACTTCCAGGCGTATCAACTCTACTTGGGTTTTCGTAACGTGGCGGATGACATTAGGTCATTTTTACTCCTCCTGCCTTATAAAATGAATGTTTATGACAGTGATAAGCACATGTTTGAGACCATGAGTCCGGTTGAGAAGGACGTTCGCGAATGAATTAAAAAGATTTATTTTATAAGGCGGGATGTGTAAAAATGTCCTAATGCCATCCGCCACGTTACGAAAACCCAAGTATAGTAAAGCCCTTAGTCCTGTAAGTGTGGCGCATGCTGAATTGCCGGAAGCGGCGGCGTTCCTGGCGCCGACCTGCAGGCAGCGGCTTGCGAGGCTCCGCCTCCAGGTGTCGCCCCCAGCGGAGCACCGCCCCTGCCCAGATAAACTCCCGACTGGCCTGTCGACATGCGCGCTGCTTTACAGCAGGACAGTGTGTGTGTGTGTGTGTGTGTGTGTGTGTGTGTGTGTGTGTGCGTGCGCGCGCGTATGTGTATGTGAATGAGTGAGAGAGAGAGGGACTGACAGTGAGACAGTGAGAGAGAGGACAGAGAGAGAGTGAAAAAGGGCGAGAGAAAGAACGAGAGAGAGAAAGAGAGTGAAAAAGAGCGAGAGAAAGAGCAAGAGAGAGAGTGAGAAAGAGCGAGAGAGAGAGTGAGAAAGCGAGAGAGACAATGAGAAAAGGTGTGAGTGAGGGAGGATGAGAAAGAGTGTGAGAGAGAAAGAGAGAGAGAGACACAGAGAGAGAGAGAGAGAGAGACAGAGAGAGAGAGTGTGTGTGTGTGTGTGTGTGTGTGTGTGAGAGAGAGAGAGAGAGAGAGAGAGAGAGAGAGAGAGAGAGAGAGAATACGGATATTAGGGGAGAGGAGGGAACAAGGAAAGGTCGCGGGGGCCGCTTGTCAGAATTGCTCATGATCGGAGAAACCACGGAAAACAAGCAATCAGAGCAGCCGACCGCTAGAATTCTACTCCATCAGCGGTTTCATTATTTCTTGCTAGCAAATGTCAAAAGTCCGCTATTTTCGAAACTCGAACCCTAGGACCTCCCAGCCAGAGACGCTGCAACGGCAACAGTTGTTGCCCTAAGACATCTCAACCGGTGGGCAACGAAACATTCGGGACACACTTTCACTAGGTGCTTCATAACTAGGGGCGGATTTTAATGAAATGTCTTCTTTTTTTCTTTTCGCTTTATAACAATGTCATTTAGTATAGAAATTAATTTTACGTTATGACAAAAGGAAATGACTCATTTTTACGGCTTTTTTTTGTATTTTTCAGCGACTTCGACTAATAGGTCATTTTTTACCTTTTTCCGTCATTTTTAAAGCATTTTTTGCTGGTTTAATCAATTTTAATATCATTTTAATGGTACTTGCTTCGAATAATATTCACTACATGCAACAAATGTTCTCCACAGAATTCCTGAGTAGCCAATTCGATTCCTACGCTCAGAAATTGTCATGTCAACCGGTGTATGTAAACTAAGGTTCTTGTGACGCCCATCAGCGCCATTGTCGGTTCGGCCGATTTGGGGATAACTAAAGACAAAGATTTCTTGATAAAGAACAGTCCAAACCAAATGTTTGCAGGCTGAGTGCACTTGAATCAATAGGAAAAGCCTCAGTAACGTATCCATCTCGAGTTTTTCATCCGAACTGGTTTTGATAACAGTTTTTACATTTTTCTTTGGTTTTAGGTCATTTATAAAACATTTTAGAGCATTTTATTGATCATTTTTGACAATGTTTTAGATCACCAAAATCTGCGCCCTATTTATAACATATAATAAGACAAATGAAATGACACATAAGTACTAAACCTACAGAGAATGGCATTCCACGACACGAGATTTGGCTTTTAACCTAATAGATGAGATATAATAAAATGTGAATCATTTTAATTATTAATTTTTTACAATTATTCCTTTCAAGTGATCACTTTTCATTGTTTCCATTCTGTTTTGCACCTCTACTTTAACCATAAAAATGCCTTTTTGCCTGCCTGTTTTAGGTCACATAAATTCCTAACTTCCGTGCTCCTTTTATTATTATTCTTTCATAATTATACATTTTCGTAGAATAAAGAGGAAATTGCGGATGAATAATGGAGTTAGGGGTTCTACTAATTAGCACGACGATGTTCATTACCTTCTCGCATGACCAACATGTCGCCTCTCTTCTCTTTCATTACAATATTTCTCTCGCGGTTAAAAGAGCGCTATCTAGTAGCGGACTCGAGTATCTCGACTCTGGAAAGCTGCGTCTAGAAATCTCCCGCAATCAAGCCATACGACAGATAAAATAAATTGGACTGCAAAAAATATTTTTTCAATGACTAATTCCGCAGGCACACCACCATGAACTCAGTACAGTATAGTTTTCTAAGAATGCCAGGGGGGTGATTTTCTCCCTCGGAAGACGCGTTAGCTAAGCGACGGCTCGTGTCTGTGACGAAATACAAGTCTATTTGCTTCGATGCCACTTACATCACACCATAAAAAGGCCATTTCCTTATGCACATTCTAATTGTAAATACATTCTCGAAATAATTATTTCAGAAAAATGTTTCTACCCAAGTAAAACTGTATGCCGCGATGTTTCTTGTGATTTGTAATGGGCTTATAAGTTTAATTTATAATGTGGTTAAAATTCACACGATATTCTAATACTTCTTGCGTATAGACAGCAAATTAGACTCCAACATACTGGTTTACGAGTCTAAAGTACAAATAACAATAGTAATTTATGATATAAAGGAGTCAAATAAGATTTTATTAGCAAGGGGAATGTCTGACTCCCGAGGCAACGGTATGCTCCGAGGGGACTAATTTTCGTAAGCTTTTTACTTTCTAGTGCCAAACATTATTTTATCCCTTACTACATTTTTAAAATATCACATTCTCATTGCTTTCCGGAGTCTCCATTTCCTTTTTATTACTCTGTTCACTAGTATACATAATAAAACATCTTGCTAGTGAACGCATTGTGTCAAGTAATATATTGAACACAAATGTCAGGCCAATCCGGTGGTCGAGATCACTAAGGCAGGAGTGTCGCAGTGATCTCGGACCGATGGGTCACAGGTTCGTGTCCCCCTCGGGCATGGTTGTATTTGTGTTCGTCCTTTCACCTCCTTTTCATCACATATTGTTTCATCATCACAGTTATCATACCGTTAACTCCAATAGTGATCGCTAATGACTTAGATGTTAGCGTGACCTTAACAAACAAACAAAAAATGTCAGTTCTGAGGGGGAAATATACGAGTATAAACATGACGATGTTTGGAGTGTAGCTCCAAACGCAGCAAACTGACTTCTCAGAATTTGGAATTACTGTATAAAACAGTACCACCTATGTTGCGAGCGGAGAAAAGAATGTGAAGAAAAAGAAAGTGAAAGGTGTTAATGAAGCTATATTGGCGTATCTCTTTTTAAAAAATTAACAAATCTAAACATTGAGGATCTACAGTTCAATTTAAAAAAAGACATACCAAATACTGAAATGGATAAAATAACTTTCACATTTTGTCGCTAATTATTCCAAGAAATTAGAAATTTTCCCCTTGATATCTGATAATAAAGGCAAACGACTGTTTTAGAATTGGCTTTGAATTCGGAAGTTTGCCATAGCCACCTTAGCAGATGCAAATTAATTACAGTACTCTTCCACCAGTCTCCATTATTTCGTTTTTCGAAGAAAAAAAGGTAGTAGCGTATTTCCTCCGATTGTCATTTCCAGAGCGGTCGCCTGCAATTTTTTATAATAATTACTACAGTTTGCCGTTTATTACTGAAAGAGATAATACATACTGCAATTATCTCAATGGACAGCTGGGAAGGTAGTTAAGACTGCCAAAGAAGTCCCTTATATGCATTGTCCTACAAAAATGGCCAGAGGAAAAGTTGATAAACAGAAATTTAGATTTAGTGGATATATTACAGTTTTACATCTATTGAAGGCAAAATGTAATTACAATATAAAATGAAAAAAATAATTAAAACGATCAAGAAATGAAAAAACTAAGGATGCACCATTGGAACCCTCGAGTTTGAGGGCAGAAGAAGAAAGAGAGATTGCGTGTGCTACCTGGACAATTTCTTGACGTATTACTCCGACATCTGCCTGAAACGGATCGCAGGAAAGACCGGAAAAAGGATTACAATGACTTAAGTTGACTATAACCGAGGGTTCATTATAACCGGAGTAGACTATAGTTCTTAGTAAATGACGTTGGAAATTATATCACGTCGGGTGTCGAACCTATGATCTCATCTAGTGGCAGCGCGCATTCGCGCCTCCATGCACTAACGTCCTCTGTAAGACTCGGAGAGAGGGCGCGAACTGTCAGAGGAACTCAAATGACCTCACAACCCCAATCCCCGGAACGTCCCTCGAGGCCTTAGTCCCCACAAGTTCAGATCGCCCACCGCAAGAGGACGCACCTGCGGACGCCGACAAATCGACTTCAACACCTAAAGCTCAGTCCATCATAAAGCAAGCACGTAATGTGCGCTAACTGTATTCCTATCAAGAAGAAACGAATACTATCCGAGCATGGGGGAGGGGGTCGATCCCTGGTACTGCCCTGGTGAATTTGCACCCTGTCCACCCGCACCGGTCGGGATTCTAGCGGCCGGCTGCTCTGATCGGTAGTTTTCCGTGGTTTCTCTGACCAGCTCCAGGCGAATCCCCAAGCAGTACCCTAACAACGGGCCAAGGACCGCGCGTGATCTTTCCTTCCTCTTCCTTGTCCTATCCTCTCCCCTTACACACACACACTAACAGGCACTACACTACCACATATTCCGGGAGACCGGTCGGGAGCTTAGAGCTTGTCCCGGCTGGGGCGGTGCCCCGCTGGTGGGAGAGTCCTGGTTAGGGGGAAACCCCACTAGCCGACGGTAGGTCGGCGCCGGATCTCGCTATCCAGCGGGGCAACATCACCGCCCCTTCCGAGCATAAAAGCACGCACTACACTTACGGGGCTAACGACCTGAGTAGTTGACGCGCCCGGAATCACTACCAACGATCTACACGCAGCGCCTTAACGGCGTCGATCTGCACGAGAACAAGTGACTGCCTGGCCGCGCGCGCGCACCCACTCGCGAAATTATGCGCCGCGCGAGGGCGACGAACCGGCGCAGGGCGGGGCGGCCGCGCGCGCGGGCTGGCACGGAGCGGAGAGCGCTCAGCGGGCGGGGCGGGGCGGAGCGGAGCAAGGTAGGACAGGGGCGGGGCGGGGCGGAGCAGGACTGGGGCAAGGCGGGGAGGGGCGGAGCGAGGTAGGACAAGGGCGAGGCGGAGCGGGGTGGATCGGGGCGGGACGGGGCGGGACGGGGCAGGGTGGATCGGGGTGGAACGGGGCGGGGTTAGCGGGGCGGGGCGGAGCGGAGCGGAGCACGGTGGAGCGGAACGGGGCGGGACAGGGGCTAGGCGAGGCGGGGCAGGGTGGGGCGGAGCGGGGTGGAATGACGGCGGGATGGGGCAGGGCGGGGCAATGGGAGGGCGTTGCGACGGAGCCGATGACAGAGCGGGGCGTGGTGGCGGGAGAACCGATGGGAAAAGCGGGGGGGGGGGCGGGGGGAGAAGCGGCTGGCAGAACGACGGAAGGACCGTGGGCGGGACGGCGGCAGGTGCGGGTGGCGAGGCATGGCAGGACGGGACGGGGGCGGGGCGGGACGGAGCGGAGCGGGGCGGGGGAGCGTAATGCGCACGCGCGCGCGACGACATCTTTCCCGCGCCTCCCCGCCCCGCCCGCAACTCCCCTCTCCTTATGCCCCACACGCCCCTCTTCTAGAACTTCTTTGACAACTTCAAGTTCAAAACTGTTTATTTTAATGTGACCTTTACCAATTTCTAATGTGGATCTACGTAGGTTATTTAGAAATTCACTCGCTTTCAAAGCCGGTGTGCCTATAGTTCCAACAGCGCCCGCAAGAGCTTCGTGTCGGCGCTCCTGCGAGCACGACCAACTTCTCCTGGCTCCACTTGCAATTCACAAAGGGGACCAAAAGTGCAAGGTGTAGCAGGAAAGAGAAGCTCAATGAGCACTCAAAATATTACGACGAATGATTGCTTCATAAGGATGTATGATTGCCTGATCTTTTCTACTAAACAACCGAGATTTGATTTTTTTTATTTTTAGCGCTTGTTTTTAGTGCTGGAGCAGGAATGTGATTGAATTATGTATTATATGCAACTGTCTATAAATTAACAAGTCTCTTAAGGAAGGGCAGCTGAACCTTGACGTAGGAAGTTGATGCAATTATTGCACCCTTAAGTAAACCCGAATATGAAAGCATGATCATTTCGATTCATACATTTAATTTAACAATTTTGATAAGTTGTTAAATGTCTAAGCACATAGTTCATACCTTGTTCTTTGATCTGTGTATTTCACATTTTCCACTCGTGTTCTTATTCTCACAATAATAACAATAATAATAATAATAATAATAATAATAATAATAAATTGCCATGACTTTTGCCCCAACCCACGTGTAGTACAATCTACAGGTCATAACGGGTATCCTTGTTTATGGACTTTTGAGACACTATACGCGTGAACTGGATTTACCTGCTGTTGTGTAAATGGTATGTTTTTTAATCAATGTAATCAATATTTTTCCACCATTAGACTACTGAGAAACTTAAGTTTCTTCTCAGTATTGTCAACAGAAATACATTTTTACTTGTCCCTACATTTGTCCTTTATTGTTGTATTTAGAAGTATGGTCGAATACCTTCTCCGATCATTTCTACAACATATGCGATGAATATGATTACTACGTGGAGAGTTATAGTTACAGATATCTGTACTGGTGAAAATATAATATTCTTGCTCGAGTACATCATTTTTACAAAAAACAACAACAACAAACAAATCTTGATTCTAAATCAAGAGGCAATGGTGCAATTCCTAGCGTAATAAAGCGAGGCTTAGACGAATCTCGTAGGTGGTAAATCCTTATTATTCGAACAATTTTCTTTTATAATGTAAAAGTCCGGGAGCTATAACACGTTTACCCAGTATATTACCCCTAATCTCGGGCGGGAAGACGTTCGCGAAATATATACAGCGAGGCATGGCGGCGACTCTTTTCTCCTCCCAGGCATTTCCTCCATTCCCGCCCTTCACCTCGTCACGCTTCACCACCCCACCCCACCCCACCCCACGCCACGCGCCGCCACGTCACACGTCCCCAGCCGCCGCCACTTGTTAGAACGCACCGGCTCGAAAAATATTGACTCTCGTCCGCTCGGAGATACGGCCACGGCGGGACGGCGACCACGCGGCGTCTCCAGTGTGAATGACCTGCCGGCGCGGCGGCGGCGGCGGCTGTGGAGGCGGTAGCGGCGGCGGCGGCGGCGGCGGCGGCGGGAGTGGAGGCGGCGGGAGTGGAGGCGGCGGCGGCGGCGGCGGCGGCGGCGGCGGCGGTGGAGGCGGCGGCTACGAAACCACCACGCAGCCGGCAGGATAGGACAGCTCACGCAGTGGCGACATAATGAGGAGGCGCAAGGTCACCTCCAGCGATACACGGACGCCGGAACGTCGCGCCGTTCCGGTACTGCTTAAAAAACAACTTTTCTTTTATATAACTTTTTTTTTACCTAACGTCCGGCCTGCATTACGAAATATAGTTCTGATGAACAGGACGAGGTGCGAGTGCATTTCTGGTCACCTCAGAATGCTCCACATGAGCGGAAGGAAGGGGAAGGGAACTCAGGTGTGGGATGCAACATCGATATCTGTTTTCAAAATGTCGACTTTTTTTGACAACGCATTAGATCTGATGGTTTCACGATATTGATGTATCTTCGATGAAGAGGTCCATTAATACATTTTATAAATATTAAATATGAAATAATTGAACTGTCTGTTCATCTGTTAAAACGAAGCGAATGCTGCTTGTTGTACCTTCATGAACCAGACTATCTCTCGCCCGAGAGATGACCCCGATCTCCTGGTATTTCCTATGCAGTTCCCCGGAGGTCGCACGCGGCGAGGCAGTCGAAATGCGTGTACCCCACCATAGGCGTGGGGTCCGCCCCCCCTGCTTTCTGCATCCTTCTACGGCAAAATGAAGTTACTAACACTAAAACGATAGAAAGCCCTCTGCGCTCAGATTCAGTTTTTATTATTATTATTATTATTATTATTAATTTAAATATTATGTTATTACTATTATTATATTACTAGTATAATTATTTGCTTAAGCAGACTGTGAAATTAAATTCCCATCGCATGATCATTAACGTTAGAGCTTCTTACATTACACGTAAGTAAACTAGTTTTACAAAACAATATTTAAAAAATCGATTGTTTTTAGGGATGTATCATTAGCATCGATGTATTAATTTTCAACATCAATGTTCTAATAGTTGTCGATGTTTTAAACACTGATGTTTAGTTGTCGATGTGGCATCTGTAGTACACGTTTGAGTTATTTCACCTGTATCTTGCATCCTCGAATATCATTTTCAGCCGCAGCCTTTTGGGCGGACCCGAGATGAAAGAGTGTGATGAATAGGTGATTAAGTGATTCGAATGATGAAGCACACATAGAATGAGAGGGATGGCCCGAGAAAACATCCATCAAATCCGCCCAGTCCTCCACAGATTCCCTGCTCATTGGCCGGGGATTTGAACCCGGTTCCTAAGGTAGAACGTGAGCAGTCCGAACAGAACTCGCGTTTTCCCCATCACAGAAAGGGCTCTTCGATATGCGCGAGTGTGAGTGTAAACCTATTTCGGAGTCAGTTTTGTAAAACCTCACCTGGGGAAGTAGCGACACGTTCTCGCACGAAAATTGGGAATTCAAGGACGAACAGGGGTTCGGATAGACGGCCGCCGAAGTGGGAATTTTAGAAACGCACTTCCATACAGATAAAAGAGGGGTCTTCCGAATACAATTACACACGAGATGCGAGAAAAACGTCGGTTAGGACTGTCACCTTCCCGTGTATGGGCCACTTAAGAGCCGAAGAAAGTCAAAAGTTCGTTATCTAGTACATAAAAGATATTGGCATGTGTGTCGAGGGAGTATCTCACGTTTAGCATCTTACTGCGGATGTCAACACTCCAGACGAGAAAGAGTTCTCAACCTGGAAAGCGAACAAACCGCAACGTTCACGGAGAGTGTAAGACAATTTCATAGTCGAGGAGGTAAGAACAAGGGTGAACTAGGAAAGCAACCTAGAAATGCGCGGCTATTAAAAACGTACTACTTTAATCTAAGCTCTGTAAATCACCATTTTGTAATGTTTTACGCCGATGTTTCCCCATGGCGTCCCGTGAGTGAAAGGGTCGGGGAAGAAAGGAGAGAACGGAGGCTGGAGGCGTGGGAGCGGGAAGTGTTGGGAAAGAAAAGGCGGGTTTGGCAAATTTTACTCAAACATTGATATTTAGATACATCGCCAAAAGGTTTTCGATGTCGATGAAAACATCAACAAAAAACATCGATGTTTTAAGTATGATAAAACAGGTGGTATTTCCCATCCTATTTCCATTTTAATCATTGTACTTAAATGATTTATATTTTATTGTTTGGGCACGTATTAATAAAATGTTCACAATAATCCATCAAATGTATCGAATTTATCACTGCCATTTTTATAGTTTCACATGAAACATAATAGATATTTTGTTAAAATTATTATACGAGAGACATCCATGACAAACTTCCAAAAATTACCATAAAGAAATCTCTCCGACTGCGATAGATGTCAGTGGCTGCTGATTTTGATGAATTCACAAAAAAATAGTTTCTTAAAATTTTATTTATATCATGAGAATTTTTAACATCGATATTTCTCGAAAAATATATTCATGTGAAGGAAACATCGATGTTAATACATCGATTTTTTGCCATCCCTAGGCGGGACGGAGACGCCGGAAGGGAGTGGAAGATGGGAGGAAACAGGACGAGCTGACCATGGTGGAGAGGCGACGCGGAGCCAGGAGGGTTGGAGGAAGCGCACAGGAGATGGGAACTGGCATTTCCTGGCGCGTCAACTGTTCTGGTCCTTTGTTCCGTTAGTGTAGTGAATGTTATATATCGGATGGTATGTACCTCTTCCGCTGGATGATGAAATCTTGCGCTGACTTACAAGGTGGCTTGCGAGTTATTTCCCCTTCCAGATATCTCCCCTCAATGAGGCACCGCCCTATTAAGGAGAAGCTCTACACTTCCGACATGTGTAGTAATGTAATGCATGTGCTTGTAAGGAGAGATAAGACAAGGATGAGGAAGAGAAAATTGCGTGCGGTCCATGGGCAGTTTGTTATGGTTAGAGCCCGAAAGTTTGGCAAAATGCCTTTGTTATTATTGTTACGGTTTTATGACTTTTAACAATAGGAATCACTTATTTGTACTTCTGGGATTGTTTTCGAAGATTTTTATGCCTATTTTTGCTTCTGATGCCTATTTTTTGTATTTCGCTTTATTTGTGCCTTTTTCTGCCTTATTTGAGCATATTTCTTCATTATTTTCCCTTTCCCCCCTCCTGACACTACTGTAAAGCTGGAACTAGACCTGCAAGCCTGGACAAATGAAGGCAGGGTCGCGCATTACTGTCAGCGATGACGCTCCAGTGTCGGGTTGTGTTAAAATTCTAAAATGGAAAGGGAGATGATACCAGTGAAGATTTTTTTATGTTTTTCGTTGATGCTAACAGACTTGTTTACTCACGAGGAATCTCATATTATGTTTGTGTATGGTCTCTGATCCCTTTTGAGGCAGTTGTCTGTACAAGACATACCCTTCTCAGCTCCTCCTTGTTCTCTCTTCTCTTCTGCCGATTACATAAGTGCGAAGAACGAAATCTATAATTCCGTTTTCACTGACACCATTTCAAGATTCAAAAGGGGGTCCACAATTGCATTTCGTGGAGACAGTGTCGCGAGTAAGTTAAATTCGTAGTTGTCATACCGGTCATGTGCAATCAAGATCACAAAGATAGGGAAGTTTCCTCATTCCTTCTACGCGAGTGCTAATGTAAATTTTAGAGTTAAAATAAAAATGTGATTCATTTTAATTATTAAATTCTTTACAATAATTGCTTTTAAATGGTGATTTTTCAACGTTTCCTATGTTTTTACTCCATACTTTATCCAGAATAAATGCCTTTTTATACCTATTTTAGTAAAAAATATACGCCTTTTTTCCTGTATATTTTAGGTAAAATAAATGTTTGGACTTCTGGGCTCTAGTTATGGTACAGTCCCGGCTTCTGCGTGGTATATCTGAGAAACCACTGAAAGCTACTAATCTCAGCAGCCAGCCGCTAGAATTTTCCTCCAGGCAGCGGTTTCATTCGACTTGGTTCTCTAGCTAGCGCAGAAAATCCACCGTCGTCGGGACTCGAACCCTAGAGCCTCATGGAAAGTCCTGTAGAGACAACGGCAACGTCGGCTCTGAGCTACCTCAGCCGAGGCGGAGCGCGAGGTGAGCAGGAGCGGCGCACCAGTGTCTCGCGAGAGCAAATGCGGAGCCACGAATGTAAGCGAAGATAGCCGAGTAGGTCAACGAGCCGGGAGGAGTTGTCGAGAGAGGCGATCGGACTTCATGCAGCCAATTTTTTAATTGATTTGTCAGAAATTTAATTTTTTATATTTTTTACCGTGGTTAACGTAATTAACGTATATTTCTCAGAAATATTAAGTGTTTAAAATTATTATTATATTATTATTATTGTTGTTTTATTATTATTGTTGTTTTATTATTATTATTATTATTATTGTTTTATTATTATTACTAATAATAATAAATGTAGGTAAATAATTAAGGTGGGTATTCGCACACAATGAGTTGGTAATTGCACGTTGGACAAAGTCAAGGATGTTTTATCTTAACGCGAGCACCGAAGGTCCGAGCCTCGTCCTCAACTTGGACGCGCTTAGGGAAGCGTCACAATTCCGTAGAAAAACGTCTGATCCAGGAAGGAACTTGTGATCCAAACTGCAAAGTAATGTAAGTGACTTGTATCTCGGGAGAGACTAAGCTCTCCGATCGCTCGACTTGGCGCGGCTGTCTTCGTGGCTCCGCAATTTGCTCTCCCGAGACAAGCGAGGGGCGCGCCCCAGGCGGCCGCGTTCCACAGCGGACGGCAGATGCCCGCCCGCCCGCCCGCCCTACCTGCCCTGCCCTGCCTGCCCTCCCTGCCTGCCCTGCCCTGCCCGCCCTCCCTGCCCTGCCTTCCCGCCCTGCCCTGCCCTGCCTGCCCTCCCTGCCCTGCCTGCATGCCTGCCTGCCCTGCCCTCTGCCTGCCCTGCCCGCCTTCCCGCCCTGCCTGCCTGCCCGCCCTGCCTGCCCTGCCCTGCCCTCCCTGCCCTGCCTGCCCTGCCCTGCCCGCCGGCGTGCCCGCTTCTTGCTTGCCGGGCTGCTGGACCGCGCCCGCGCCCGCGAGCGCCGCTGCTCCGCACCGCTCCACCTGGCATCGCGGCGCCTTGCGGTCCCTCGCGGCCCGCGCCGCTTCGCTTCGCTTGGGCCGCCCGCGCACGCGCACCACCGCCCGAGCGCAACGCGCCTGCGCCCCGCCCCGCAGAGAACTCCCACTTCTTTTAAGAATCCGCTCAACACGTGTCTCCGGGAATTCGCAGTTGGTCACTGCGTTCCCACTTCGTAGCCTTCTCAAGAGCTTTTCTGCCTCAATGGGGGATGGGCTCTAACGATGGATCACGTGTCGCCCCTCGACCGGTGACGGTGACAGCTCAAACTCGCACGCGAAGGGGCCTATACGTGTGGCTCCTGCCGACAGCGAGAGGAGTTTTCTGACCAACAGCTGAAGCAAGTAGATACATGAAACATGTATGGAATGCGTTGTTTCACATATCGATTGATTACAGTCCATGTTTTTTTAACATCGATGTGTTGTGCTCGATGTTTCTACGTTTTCGGTGTTTTGATTGAGAAGTAAAAGATCTATGAAACCCAATTTTGTAAAAGAATGCGAAATAATAATTGATGACGCCGACTCTGTTCATCAGTTCGAAGTGAACGCTGTTTAAAAAGTACCTTCATCGAACAGGCTCTCCCCAAGAGATAGCCCCGATGCCCTGGTATTTCCGACGCTTTTCGTCGCCTTTCCCATTGAAACGTCAAAGCGCATTGGACGTAGGACTTCCCCTTCTTCTGCGTTCTTCTACAGCAAACTTAGGAAGCTCGCACCCTTCGAGAAGATTCTGGGCGCTCGGGGCCGTTTTAAAACATTGATGGATTTCGGGCGAAGAATTATTAACATCCACACGATGTCGGTACTTTTTAATTGGTGATGGCCATTGTAGAAATCACGACCGTTAATAAGTAGTAGGATAATGGATCACGGGATTAATTACATTAGTCCCACTTTCTTTCGGGCCGTGGCCATGGTCGGACTTGCTATGGACGTGTGTGCTTCAACTCTGTATTGGAGTTGTGCTGTGGAGGAACATTTATGTTTGACCAGTATATGTATTAGTAAGCCCTGATGAAAGAATTAAATATTCCGAAACGTGGGCAAACTAATGTAATTCATTAATTGACCGATCCCGTGATCCATTATCCTACTAATTGGTGATGGTTCAAAATGAATTTTACGTGTTAAGAGAGTTTAAGTTACCTTCGAAAAAAACCGTCAATTTGATATGTCCATTTCCACTAGCTTTGCTCGCGCATTTCCAAGACGACGGTGAGGCTCTAGCCTGCGCGATTGACATAAAACAAGCAACACGAACTTTCCAACCGATTGTACCCCACGGCTCATCGTGAACCACTTCCGCGCACGTCTACTAAAGTACGTATTTCTACTAAATTAAGTGCACGCGTTTCACATTTGTTCTATTTCTCTACACTTCAGTTGTTTGTCAAAAAAGCACTCGCCTCTCCTCCCCGTGCTTGTATTCAACACGGCACATCTGTATACTTACATTGACAAGTGCAAAGAGTCCTCACGCGACAGACAAGCATTCTTCCCCGACTTTGTAACTATTGTTATTTTTTGTTATTTTTTTTTTCTTCAGGTTCCGCCGAATGACAGTGTCAGATTTCGCCGAAGATATTCCCAGCGATTTTCATTTGAGACAACCCCACATTTTCAATTTCTGTAATTTTTACCGCTTTGTGTACTTGCTAAAGAATATCAAACACGTATCATTGTAAACCTCAGTCCAAGGGAGATTGAAGCTTTTTACAAAGAACTCGGAATGAATCGGGAACTAAAGAACTGATCTCCGTGCTCAGGCTACACATAGCTGTTATTGCGCCACGTAGGTTCAAGAGCCAAGAAAAGATTTGTGAACGTACGAACGCTCCGCCCAGAGGTCAAAGACGGGAACTTGTTGGGAACTGGTTTCTGGTCCCTTTACATATTTCTTAACTAAGACCAAGAAAATCCTCAGGTTTAAAAAAACAACAGGTTTTTTCCTAGATCTGTTCGCGACAGTGCATCAAAACAGGGTACTTGCTCGAGTGCAAAAATTCACCACACGAAGCAGGTATAGCATAAGAGACTTTCTGAATTCCAAATGAACGAGGAATCGTGTCATCCATTTTTGGAGATCATGCATATTTCATCACGTAGCAACTCTTTACATGAGCGCGTAAATGCCAACACCGCATACACCAAGTCGTTTATCGCGCATGGTGTACACTACCGTTCAGCTAAAACAATATTCTCAAGAGAGAAATATATCCTACTCATTTCCCCTACTTTTCACCTATCATACCGGATGTCCCACCGACTGCAGGCCACCCTCGTAACTTCCGATCCGTTCACAATTTCGATATATAGTTTTCCCTCAATAATGTGGAATCATTCGGGCAAGTAATACGCTGTAGATATTGTTTGTTATATTCTTGGTTTTCGAGAAATTTAATAACATTTAATTTTTTAACATATTGCATTCAATACCGTCAATAATTGACCGAACTTGTGTACTTTTAATAACTCGCGAAATTCATCAATTTAAGTTGCAGCTAGTGTAAGACGAAGACAGAAAATTGGTATTCCCCTCATAAGCCACGCAGCACTCGGCGACTAGACCCCTCGCATTTGTTTCCGCACCAAAGGCTCTATATCGAAGCATTGGACCAAAAATTAAATGTAGTAAGCGCAGTAATATAGCCCAGAGCACGGTGCGAGCTCCCTCGTTGACTCGTTGGCTAGCGTGCTCACTTTCCACGATGCAACCCCGGGTTCGCTTCCCGGCCGAGGCAAATTATACCTGCGCGCTTTCCTTACAAACGACCCAGTACCTATTATTGTGTGACGATTAGAAAGTAGAGCTTAAACTTACGAAGAGCAGAATATACGGCGAAGGGATGTATTCGTGCTAATCACACGAAACCCTTATTGCATGGCCGAGAGGTTGGGTTACCGCTGGTCGGCCAAGGCCCGTAGAGTCGTCGAGCCAAAGAACAGGACCACGGTGCAAGGCCTTGGACAGCACTAGACGCCAGAGAGAAAGCTCGTTGGGCGCTCTTTGATTCAAAATGAGTTCATATTCATCGATATTGCTGCAATATCTTGAATACTGAATGTCATTAAAAGAAAATGTATATTCTTAACATATCATAAAATATTTTTCGATTATCTGGCGGTTATGCAACCGAAGCACCAGTGACACAGGGTAGCAGAGAGGCAAAGAGGAGTAACAACAGTCATCCATGGTCTTGACAAGAACGACAAAGGAATAAACATGAATATTAGCGATAGGAATGAGAGATTTTCCTTTGATTCATCAGAATGGAACTTTTCTTCCATTGATTGAAATTCCAAAGCCAGATATGCAAGACGAGGGACAAACGACACCATTCGAATTCACAACATTCTCTCAGACAATTGTCGTAGACCCTAGATGTTCATCTTGGCCCGACCACTCTCTCCGCATATTGAAGGTTTAATCGCCGGCAACAAAACTTGCGTTCACATCGCTGGGCTCCGGGATAAGCTTCCCTGGTCGCCGTAACCAGAGAAATGTCCACTTCGACCGCAAGCGGAGGCTCAGGGCATCAACTGATTTTACTGCAGTGCCTCTGATCGGAAGCTCCTAGGTTCGATTCTTGAGAGTGGCAAGATTTTCGACACTAGCTTGTCAGCTAGGTCGAATTCAGTCGCTGTGGGAGGAGAATTCTAGCGGTTTGATAGGAAGTTTTCCGTTTTTTTGCGATCAACCACCAACTAACCAATACAGTAGCGATGTACTCAGTCACTGCCACACAAAGTAACTGTCCTTGAATACAATTGCTCAATGTTATATTATTTTCGGTGCATGCGCCAAGAAGATGAGTATTCTTTTTTTACTGTCAACTTTGTGAGTTTCTCACCACCTTCATAACTTGTGACCCACCAACGGAATTTGAAGGTCCAAAAACCAAATGATTTATTTGCAGTGTTCATGTGATGCATGCTGTACAATGTTGCCTAAAAACATTTTATTTACGGTATGCAGTCGACCCAACAACACGCATCCTTCGTATCTCCTTCAATACGCAGTGTTACGACCTTGGCGGCTGTCAAGCCAATGTGGGCTCAAGTGAGAAAAGAAACAAGAAGAAAATGAAAATAAAAGCTGAAAGAATAGAAGAAAGCACAGACGAAGGTAGAAAAAAGGAGGAAAGAATGGACAAAAATAAATATAAAAAAATCAGTAAGTCTGAGAGGAAAGGTTGAACATGGTGAAATGTAGTGGTTTGTTCCTGCCTAGCAACGTGAGACGTTGGGGAACGTGAAATAAATATCCAGAATTCTTTGAGAGGTCGGGGTAAGCAGGCCTGCTTGGCAGATCCACGAGGCTGTGGCTGCAGATAGTTTATGAATAGGGAACGGATTTCCATGTAATTACATGTTTTTACAGGAACTAGACATTTGCATTGAATAATATTTTTTAGAATTATAAGACATTCTGAATGAATTAGAACTATTTTTATTTTACATATTTCTACATATTTTGGTATAATTACATATTTTTAAATATTTTACCTATTTCGTTACATTTGAATACATTTATACGTCCAAACGGAACATTTCACATGCACGTTTGCAATATATGTTACGGAATCATCTTTCTTATAAATCAAATGCAATGGTGCTGCACTTCCATGACCACCATATCTTCGTCACGAATGTTAAACTTACCCTCCCCGCCTTACTGCATACTGGAAATCAAGGACGAGCGGATTTTTGTGAACAAGGAAATTTCATCACGTGCTTGCTAATGTTTCAAAAAACACATTCGTTACTCAATCGAAAACTAACAAATATGTTTTACTCAAAATTGTCTTACCTCGATTCGAATCGACTTTGCTCGATTTGGGGAGGGGTATATTTAACCTCCCTTAAACACCCCCTCTCCGGAATCCATCACCGGATATACGGTACTACTATTCACCTGAATACCGGCTCCTCGTAAAGATTGTAATCTATACAATGAACGTATTTGATATTTCGAATAAAATTCTTATGCCATGAATACTAGTGCACAATTACTTCTGTAGAGGTAGAACCTACTTTCACCAGTTCCGAATCCTTGTTCAGAACTGATCGGCGACGCTCTATACTCGGAAAATGCTTGTAGAGAACAATTTTAAATAAAATAATGAATTTTTATTTTACATATTTTCTATTTTTTCTTACATGTTTTGGAAAAAATAAGTACATATATATGTTGTTAAAGTGTTGTTCAGAAAGATATTTCGTTTCTGAGAAAGAGTCGACTGTTGGTCAGCTGGCCCATGACGGACGTTGGCAGCACTAAAGATCGGGACGCAGCAATGGCACTAGCCAAAGAGACACCTAACGGCCGCTAACGGCTCTTTCTGCATAAGCGCTGCAGCCTCTGGGGTCGCGAGGTCGCCAGGACCTGACCTCCAGCGCGCCACTGCGCAGGTGCGAGTGCGAACTTCGCTGCTGGCAGTTCATAAACAAAAGTTTACAAACGTCAGTACACCAACGTCTGCGAAACAAAACAGCTTACAATACGCATCAGTCGGACTGACAAATGACAAGTTGGGGTTGTTACCTTCTGAAATTGAAATGATCTTAATCTCCTGAAATTATCTGAAACTGTCACAAAAATCCTTAAGTCAATGGTAGGGAATTTTAGGAAGATAACTACCTACACCCAGTGAATTCTGATGTCCACACGGACCATCTAATACTGATTAAATCATCAAAAGCTGACATCACTGCACTGAAAATAAACATTTTTATAAATCGATGACATCCTGCGTACGACAGGTCAAGGGATTTGAAAAAATGTTTGTTCTAAAAATTTAGCTTTACAAAACCCTCCTTCCCCTTTGAAACAATGTTTAACAAACACACCCTCTCCTGCATATGATTGTTCCATTAAAGCTAAAAATACGTTATCTGTTTAGATCATTAAATAAATTTACAAATAAAACACGCCTTTGCAGCATTTTTATTTACAACTGTTTTAATCCTATTTAGCTTCAAGGATTCATCTGGCAGTGACCGTTCTGCCGGGTCGGGTCGGGTCGGGTCGGGTCGGGTCGGGTCGGGTCGGGTCGGGTCGCGTCGCGTCGCGTCGGGTCGGATCGCGTCGCGTCGCGTCTGCATGTCCCTGGGTCGTGACCTCTAGCGCGGCCCCGCGCAGGTGCGTTCGTGAACTTGAAGTGCTGCCCTTGCAGCGCGCAGTTTACAACCTCCCGATAAGGACGGAGATGAAATTTCATTTGAAATTCTAATAAAAGGCGCGCGGAGCGGCGCGGCGCGGCGCGGACCCGCCGCGCCGCGGAGAGGCGCGACGAGGGAGACGGTTGGACGGCCACTGGGATTCCCCTTCGTACAGCCATCAAGATTACCGCGTTACATTTCTTATTTGACGGGCCATGCAAATTCTAGGGATACGGCACAATGGCTGCAGTTGCGCCGCTGTCCTCAATCAGAACTACGAAGGTATCTTAATGATAATGATCAGTCACACCGTCTGAGATGGCTCAAGACAACAACTGTTGCCACAAAGGTGTCTGTCCGGGAGGCCCTAGGGTTCGCCTCCCGATACTGGCGGAATTTCGTCAGCTAAATTGCTGCGTCGATTTTTCTGCATTGCTAACAGTACAAAACAATTCGCACTCAGCTCTACTCCCACTATAAGCAAAAGGAGAGCTCATTTTTCTGTAACATCATAGGCGCTTATTACACAATGAACACTTGATAAGCTTAATCAGGAATAAGTTCATAGGTTAATCAGGAAAGGAAGCAAGGTATGCATGGCATACCCGAACTTTTCTTCGTCTTATTCTTGTGAAACGCAGAAATTGGATATTGTAAATATGAGGACGAAAACTAACCATTTGTGTACTTACTACTTTCAGGCCGATCACTGTTTCCGCTACCGTTATGCCAAACAATAATTTTACAGTTTTTGTAATTTTTCATTTTAAAAATGGCGTGTATTTCACCACCTTGGGCACCCAGTAAGTCAAATGGACCAAGAGCTGTGTGTTGTGTGATCTGGGGAGAGGGGGCCAGCGTACAGGCCGATCCCATTGTCTCTCGTAGGTTTGATTGAACTCGCAAATGTTATGGTTTTGGTGACTTCTCATTGAAATAATAGAGTATATTTCCCTATCAATTGTCTCCAAGTAAGTCTTCTGGAACAGGGGATACGTGGGATGGGAACACGGTCTACTGACTTTATTCGATTGTCCCAGCTACCGCACTTAAGCCTAACGTGGCGATTTTTTTAATGTTACGATTTTTCTACTGTTCTGTTTCAAATCTGACTGTATCTCGTCCTCACCTAGACCCATCTTGAACGTCTTTGGAACAGCAAACGACCCGAATTACACGTTCCCTTTACACGAACGATCCCAGAGTTTTAGAGAACAAGCGCATGCGCTGAGTGGCTACTGAAAACCCATTCGCATGCGCGCGTTTACCAAAACGAAGCTTGTAAATCGGGTTTAAAACACTTTACTTCTGACGTCGTTCTGAGAGCTTAAAAGCCTCTCTTCTGCCTGAGTTAGGTCTGACAGGCCACGATCCGTCCCCTAAGGCACCACGGTTCAACACTTTTCTTGTCTCAAAGGCCCTTAAAAAAGTTTTTACCGTCGAAAACACGTATTTTTTGCCCTATTTCCGCAATGTTTCCTCTATACCAATGCTATATCTGAATAAAATGTTCACGAAGAAAGATGATAATAAGGGGAAGGGGTGAAGAAAGAGCGATGTGAAGAAAAACGGAAAGATGCAGAAGCAAGAAAAAGGAGGTGGTGGAGAATAAGAACAGAGGAATGAGCAGAGGGTAGGAGCAAACGCTGAATGGGAGGCGCTGCGCTCGTCGCGCGTGGGAGCGGGCCAGCGGAGCGGCGTTGCCAGCGGATTCGCGTCGCGTCGCACGAGGTCGGGGAATCCCGCGGGTGACACCAGAGCAGCGAAGCGCGCTGCGCGAGACGGGGCGGGGCGGAGACGGGCGGAACGCGCTGGCAGAGGCGAGGCAAGGAGGACTGGCGGGGCGTAAGTGGCCGGAGCAGGGCGGGGCAGGGCGGGGCAAGGAGGGATTGGGCGGGACGTGTGGAGGATGGGCTGGGCGGAGTGGGGTAGATCGGGGCGAGGCGGGGCGGGGGAGGACGGTACAGGGTGGGGCGGGGCGGGGCGGAGAGGAGTGGAACGCGCTGGCAGAGGCGAGGCACGAAGGACTGGCGGGGCGCGACTGGCCGGAGCAGGGCGGGGGCGGGGCGAGGCAGGATGGGGCGGGACGGAGCACGCTGTGCGGGGAGGGGCTGGGCGGAGTGGAGTAGATCGGGGCGAGGCGGGGCGGCGAAGGGCGGAGCGGGGAGGGGCGGGGCAGGGCGTGTCGTGGCGGGTCGCATGCGCGAGTGCGTGTGCTGCCTTGGCGACGCCGCCAGGCGCGCTGTGGTCGCTCGCGGGTTGACGTCTGCGCCGAGGACTTCGCCTCAAAACCTGCACGAAAGCGAAACCCCACTCGAAACTCTGCCTCCTCCAAAAGTGAATAGCATCATTTAAAGATAAAATATCTGGGGTATAAGAGATATCAACGACAATAGTAGGTGGTACTATTGTGGTTGATATCTCTTATATCCCGGATATTTGATCATGGATTACCTCAAAATCTCCGCTGCCATTACAGAATTTAATCATTTACAGATCTAAAATTAAGAGATACATTTCATTGAGAATGAAATCTCTGGTTTTAATATTGGAAGTTAACGACAGGTTAGATAAAATTGAATTTTTACAATTTCCAACATTTCAGAAGTTTGAATAACAATTGGAACTACAGTACATTTATAAATGCACTTTCTTCTACTACAGAAAACAAAATTAAGAAAAATTACTTGTAGCCATTTTCCACAAAATATTGAAAATGTAACAGGAGTTTCATGTAAAATAGCTCAAAAAATAAAAATATTTGAATGATCTAATCCAATCCAGAGTTGAGTTAGGAATTAAACTTTTGGTATTGAAGCTCCGGACTCGATAACTACGTCACAGCTGATATGTCAGAAGAACTCAATTTAAACGGAAGTACGCGCAGAACGAAGGATTTAAGAACAGTACGAAACATATCTCTGATGTATTTGGAATTCCACAAGTGTGGTATTTTGTTTCAGTGACAACAGTTTATAAGGTCACCTCATAACCCTTCGATAGTTGTTAATATTGCGCATGCAGAATATACCGTACTCGAGTCCGTTCCCATCGATAAAAATACACCAGCAATTTCAATTAAGTACAAAAAACGGGATCTACACATGTGGGAGCACAAGTACATCATGTAAGTCGCGGAATCCGAACACTTGTTCCGGACCTCCCCTTTTACTGCCCGATGACCAAGCGCACACCCAGCAACTCCCGTTTCGCATTCCATTGCCACAAATCAACGCCCCGTGCGTTCCACATCCAGACCGGGGTAACAGCACAAACGAGTCCGCTGCACGCACCAGAAAAGCCGGCGAATCCTCGGAAACCAAAAGCACCCACGTGCGGAGTGAATCCGTTATTCAGCGGCGGCGGCGTCGGCGGCGCGAACTGAGCTGTTGCGAGCGGCCTTTCAGGAAGAGCGGAGCACCCCCCCCCGTCCCGCCCTCGCGCCAGCCCTCGAATCCTGCCTCCTAGCTGAGTCACGTGGCTCCCACGCGCACACTCGCCGGAGACTGCATATAGCGCGTGCTCGATTTGCTCAAATAACACTACACAATGTGAAACGAAGTGCAACGAAGTTAAGGCTCCCACAGACCGACGCGGAAGATTCGCAGCCTACGCGGATTCACCGCAGCGGAAGTTTCGCATCACGTGTTGCCTTAGGAGGACGTTCAGACCTGCGCGGCAGGCGAGCGTCGCGGCAGCGGATTGGTAGCGTTTAATCGGCGGCGAATTTGTAACTCAGATGCGTTTCTTCCGCTGCAGCTTCAGTGTCGTGGAAGTCCGCCCGTGGTCTTCCCTCCCCTCTGGGTCGAGCAACCTTGCCAACCGTCACCAAACGCTATTTATTAACGCTCCGTCTGAACGGTCCCGCGAATTCCGTGGCCGCGTCTACCTCGGAACTTTCCGCGCCGCACCCGCTGCGGACCTACCGCGCCGGTCTGTGGGAGCCTTGAAACTGTAAATATTCTTTATGCAGTTTGGCAATCTCATGTCGAACTTGACGAAACTAAGAAGTGTCGTAAAAAGTTATTACGAAGCAATTATAATAATAATAATAATAATAATAATAATAATAATAATATACAATAATAATATACAATAATTTTCTGAAATAACTCCACAGAAGTTGAAACTTCAACAACGTTCAACTGTAATTTTTTTTTATCCAGTGTGGCAGTTTGAAGTCAAACTTGACGAAACTGAGACGAGTGTCGTAAAATGACTTATTATGATGCAAGTGTAATAAATAATTCATGGTCCACCATTAACAAAAATAATCTGTACCGTAATGTAAGTAATGTTAGAACAAACCCATGGCGTCCTATTAACTACTACTACTACTACTACGTCCTTCTACCTCAACATAAGCATGACTCCTTTCGCAGGACAAATCGTGAAATTTAAACGAAAATCAAAGTTCCTAGGAATTTTTACAAAAGGAGATAAAACGCTACACAATATAATATCTTACACGTACTGTAAATATTATACAAGGTGAAAACTCGATTCTCTTTTTTGGTCGTTAAAATTCTTTGGAAGAAGCAATACTTCGTCAATCATTTGCAATGATCCTCATCATTCTTATTGTATTCCCACGGGGACCTTTTACCCTTTGAAACAAAATATGACGCCCTGCGCCGCAAGACAGAAGCATTACTATTCAATCGGTTTTCCGGTATCAAGGACTCTCAAAACATCTATTATGAACACACAACATGTTAGAGGGAGTAATTTACTATACATCGGAACAAGATTTATCCACTTTTTCGTTACCAGGACCCGGCAGATTTTCCGTGGTAAAATCGCTTTCTTCCTGCGCACGATTATACTTTCTCTTCTTACGATTTTAGACGAAAGAGTAGAAACGATTTTCAAAGACTAATCAGACTACAGATTTCATCTTTTATCCCTTATCCTGTCCTTCTGTAACGAAAGCATTGAGGGCGAATATTTGTAAAATTACGTTTCCTTTGAGCTCAAGAAAACGTGCATAGATACATTTATGTCCAGAAGCACAACAAGAGGCCCATCTCAGCATTTTCTCAAACGAACAGAATAAGAAAAACATGCACACAAACCTTATATTGCCGGCCAAAGTGCAGGCTACTTTCATAGGTTAAGTTAGGTAATAAATTAGTTATTTTAAGCACGGCCCCTTCTTTGCCGGAAAAGCCGAAGAGCTGCGGCGTATGTACATTCCCTGCATGTAAATAAACGACCGCCTCGCCAGGGCTACTAGCGGGGGGAATGTATAAAAACCTCAAAGGATAAAGAAAAAAGGACGAAAAACCTGATCGAGATAAGGTCATTGACCCAGAAGCTGAGGCGTTACCCTTGCCACAGGCAGATTTATTATTTTTAAAATTACAATACAAATGTTAACAAATGCGTTACACTTTGTAGTTAAAATTAATAAAATTCCATAATATAATTGAATTATGTGTTCCTGGATGTGCAACGTCGAACTGCAGAACGGTATAATGGATCGGTATAATGTAATATAATGTAATTTACACCAGCCACGAGATCACAAGAAATCCTTAGGGACATGTTTAGCGCACTCGCTTCTCGCTGCTCGGTACAGGGCAGTTCCAAACTTCACCTGTGCACTGGCCACGCGCCGAGGAATTTCAGGTATGCGACTGGTTTTTCCGGGATTCTCCTGCCTCTCCTTTCTACCGTTGCTTCAACGCCATCCTCATCCATTTATAACCATCCCTATTTTGAGCTGTGACTAATACAGAGTATGACCCATTAATAAATCCGCCTGCAAACTTCGAATTACGTGTTCAGACTGAAGGGCAGACTTGATAGGTCGGGCCTCGTCACTCCAAATAAAGACAAATTAGATTCAATCCACGAGTGACCGCCGCTGCTCCTATGTAATAGGGGCCAGAAGCAGAGGGTCGACGCGTCGAGCAGTGATGGCGCTCGGCGGCAGCTGTGTGTGGGCGGACGAAAAAGTATTGAAAATACCGGTATTTTTCATTCCTCCTCCACATACCTTTTTTCTTTTATACAGGTAAAATACCTTTTTAGGACGGGTATATCGGAATGGAAGTCCACAGGGATTATACCGGTATTTTCTTGGAGGAAGTAATTTACTCGTATACAAACCAAAAAATAACTACCGCTCGTTAACGATTTTCCAAAATGTCTAATAATAAGTACAATAAAACACCACGCACCCGAGCATCCACACACATTCTGTAATACGCACACATTGTAGAAAATTCGCCGTGGCCAACAGTCCAACATTCGTCGCTCATATTTCAATGCCCACACAGCGAGAAGTTGAGCTGGGATGTGCAGAGTGCTTTATTCGGTCGGAGCGTAACCCAATCATTGGGGCTGGACTGTACACACCCGTGGGTCGAAACGCTTTGCCCTTTGCTCCCGCCACCTGAGCGAAGGGCCAGACCGCCTCTGCAGCAGCCCTCCTCAGAAGGAGCCTCCGACAATCAACAAGGGTGACGGGGTGTCAGGTGCCCACGGATTGTTGTTGTTTTTTATAGGTTGCCACTTTTTAACAAAGCCGAAAACCGTTCATATTTTCGTATTCTCGTATACAAACATGTATACGGAGTAATATACCTAGTATAGAGAAAGTTATATAATGCTACATGAAAAAACGGCGGATTTTCGGTAGAAAACAAATCACTGCCCTGATTACGAAAAAGTGGATAAATTCAGTTGCAAAATGAAGAGAGAAAAATCCTCTAACATATGGTGTAGTCAGAATCCCTGTTTTGTGGGTCCTTGATACCGAAAAGTCAATTGACGCCAAAAGGTACGAGTAATATGTTTTGTCATTAATATTAAATAAATATTGTTGCCAATTTTTTCAGTTGTAGAAGTTGTATACAAAAAGTTTTAGTTTAAATGAGTAAACTTGTACATACACTAATTGATTTAATAAATTTTTAAATGCTTAATTTAAATATAGCAATGTCCGTCAAATGATACGCAATAAATTGTATTATCAAGAAAGTTAAGAGGCAGGATGGACGTCTCAAACACTCGTTTTTCACTTCAAATCGACATTCATAGAAGAGTCATCTCTAACAAACTATAAGTGAAAGTTAGAAGAAGTGTATTATCAGCCCCACAGTATTACTCGAGTAATACTCGTTTGCATCGGTAAACAACTACAGTTTTGATTGTATAGTATTGCTACAAAAATAACAAGCCCGCCCCAGCCCTACTCATCCGCAGCTAGCAAAAAAGGGCTCAATTAAACGCACGTAAAGAAAAGCTACATTAATGTTCAGAGGCAAAAGGAGGAGGCATCTCAGGAATCATTGAATGGACCACAGGAAACTGGAGGGAATTCATAATTAATTCTTATCCAACTTCTATAATTACCCATTCAAAAATATTGGAATAATTAATTCGTAAATAGGAATACAATATTACGTCGTAAATTAGAACGTGATAAGCTGAGGGATTAAAACGAGACAGACTGAGTCGCGTGGAGTTTTTTTAAAAGATGTTTTTAAATCGTGAATAATTTTGAAGAGAAACATCCATATATTAATATCGATGTTTTGGTTCCGATGTTTTCTTCGCATCGATAAATTTGTCCAGAAACATCGATGTATTAAAAAATCTCATTATATAAATAAAATTTCTAGTATCTAATATTTTCGTGGATTACTCGCAATCAACAACCACTGACGACTGTCACTGTTGTCGATTCACATGTGGCACCAAACCGTTTGCTATTCACAACATTTCTCCAGTGTTGTTACTTTTCTAATTATTTTGTTTGAGGTAATATCGTTAAACTGTCTTTTGAACCTTAACTAGATAGAACGTTGATTAGAAAATTAAGATGAGAGTCAAATTTAAGCCAAAATATACAAGCAATTAATATCGACGTGTTATGTATGACACTAGAACCAGGCCATGTTACTTCAATGATTCATGAATAAAAGTGAATAGATGGGAAAATAGCAAAACACAATGTCCTTTATTTTTATTTGTTTCTTTATATTCGATAAACATTATTTCTAACAGATTTCTTTCGTACGTGACTAAACAATAAAATATAACTCATTTAATTAATTTAAAAATGGAATCAGGATGGGATAATACCATGTTTTATCATATTTAAAACGCGGAAATTTTGAACATCGATATTGTTTTGTCGATCGACATCATCGACATCGATATCGACATAGAAAACCTTTTGGTTATGTATCGCAGTATCGATGTTTTGTTAAAATTGGCCGCCACTACTCCCTGTACATGGAGAGGAGCGCGCGTCGGCGCGAGGGAAGCGCGCGTCGGCGCGAGGGAAGAGAGCGGACGACGTGGGCGGGGCGGGGAGGGGTGGAGGGGAGTTGCGGGGCGGGGAGGGGGGGGAGGGAGCGGAGGAAGGCGGCGGCGACCGAGGAGAAGTCGACGGGGAAAGGGCGTGTAGCGAGACGCGGCCGAGCAGGTCGGGCTGCGCCACGCGAAATTTCCATCGCACTGGTAAGCTCAAACACTTGTAATTCCGCAACGTGCCATGTGGCTAACTCAAACACTAGCCGGAGACAGATGGAATGATCTGTTCATGCACATCCACACAGCTTTATCCGCATCCCCTGACGAATTCCAATTCACATTGGTCTTAAGTCCTTGAACACACGCATCGTGTAGTCAGTCACAAGTCGCCTTGTGAGTGCATAGGTCCCGGCTCAACCGGCGCCGACTTGCGCGAAGTGCAGGGAGGCCTCGCTGCGTGAGCGGGAACCTGAGCCCCCGAAGAGAGTCCGGGCGACCTCTGGCGCGCGGAGGGCCCTCGCCGGCTGCGGGGTTTAAGTGGCGGTCGCTGCGGCTGCGCTGCGCTGCGCTGCGCTTGGGGTCAACGAGGGGTCAGCGGTCAGCGCCACGCGGCGGCGGTGGCATCGGAGGCGGTGGGGGCGGCTGCGGTGGCGGGGGTGGGGGTGGGGGTGGGGGCGGCGTTGGTGACGGTGGCGACGGTGGCGACGGTGGCGACGGAGGCGGCGGCGGCGGTGGCTCGTCGACGACAGCTGGGTCGAGAACAGGGCGGTGTGGAGGGGTGTGGGGGTGGAGGGGGGAGGAGGGGGCGGGGAGGGAGGAGTCGCCTATAAGACAGTCGCAGCTGCTCACGGCAGCAACAAAGGCGTGCGCGTGACGCGAGGCAAGGAAGCGTGAATGACAATGACACCAGCCACAGGGTTGCATGCATCGTTGAAAATGTCATATTGAAATGTCACATTTTGTATCTCAATCTCAGGCGAACTTTTCAATCTATCCGCGAATATAGGTATAGAGGCACATAAAAATGTATTTTTATTGCGCATATAAAGTAATTATACGTACACCTAATAAAGGATTAAGAAAACAACGTACTGAACTAGAGGTGCTACAATGTAAAAATATAGCCCAAAATTAAAATATCTATTTCAAATTCAAGGGGCCACCAGACCGATTAGGGAATTTCAATTTCGGAGAAAATCCCACTTACGGTTATGTCGCTGGCGTTCACAGACGGACAGGCGCTTTGCCACCAATCGATTTTTCAGTATCAAGGAACCACAAAACGTAGATTCTGACTACACAACAAAATTCGCCGCTTTTGGCGAATTTTCGACACAAAAATGATACCGGCGGTCGTCTTGTCTAAATACAATTGAGCAGCGAGAGTCCGGGTTTGTGCCCTTATTTTCTCTCTCACATTCGTTGGAGCACTTGCTCTGGTTGTTTGTCACAAGGTGTGGAAAGGATCACTGGCCACGAGCGTCAAGCTATCGGTCAAGTCTCGGCTGGGGCAGTGCCCCGATTGATGGTTAGTGATTCCGGACCCGTCAACTACTCAGATCATTAGTGTTGTAGTGCATGTTTTTTCATCGGGAAGTGACGTTGGTCTTCCCTCACTGGATGGAGAGATCCGGCACCACCTCAGCCGGGACAGGCTCTAAGTCCCCGACCGGCCTCCCGGAATAAGTGGTAGTGTAGTGCATGTTAGGGTAAGTGTGTGTGTAAGGGGAGAGGATAGGACAAGGAAGAGGAAGGACAGATTGCGTGCGGTCCGTGGCCCGTTTGTTAAGGTACTGCTCCGGCATTCACCTAGTGTTGATCGTAGAAACCGCAGAAACTACCCATAAGAGCAAGTGGCAGCCAGAATTCTCCTCCAGACAGCAACTTAATTCGACGTAGTTGACAAGCTGGTGTCGAAAATCCTGACACCGTCGCGACTAACCCAGAACCTCGCGGTCAGAGGCATCGCAGTTATATCAGTTGATGCACTGAGCCACCTCTCCCGGTGGGAGTGCCTCCTTGAATGGAGATACCTGGAGGAGGAAATCTCCCGCGAGTTGACGTGTAGGTCGGCGCTAGATCTCATTCTTCCGCAAAGGAAGAAACACCGCCATATCCGGGATAAAACATTCACCGCATTCACGGGAGTAATTGCCATACCCTGTTGTAGGCCAGGATACACGAAACAACCATTCTAATTTAATTGTACTTTAAGTTTGGTATCCCTGCCGCCTAACTAACTGTTGGTTGTAGCGGTGGCTTGGCGGCGCAGACGAACAGGCCGCCTGCCGACTGACCCGGATTCCACGAGAGTTTCCCATCCTCAAGCGGCCTTTTCCGGCTTCCGGGGCAACAAAGCGCGCGAGCCAGTGCAGCGTGCCGGCGGGGTGGGGTGGGGTGGGGGAAGGAGACATTCGCGCGACGCGCGTGTGCACGCGGACGCACGCAACCACGCACGGCTACATGCACGCACGCGCGCACCGCGGGGCTGCGCGCTGTAGGGAGATGGCGGCGGCGGCGGTCACGCAGCACGAGGTGGAGCGAAAGTCCTCGTCGAAACAAACGACGGGCAAAACTAGAATGTGCGGAGAGTTCAAGGCGATTGGGTAATTGCAGTTCCAATTTTACACATACAGTCGACTCCGGTTATAGCGAACTCGAATATAGTGAACTTGTCACTGGTCCCGTTTCATTTACGTTACAAATAAGCATCAGAAGATTCGGTTATAGTGAACCTGAACCTCGGGTAAAGAGAACTTACGGAATAAATCCTGGTAGTTAATTGGATCTCGTTATTAAGCGAGTAGAAGGACCTTCGGAGAGTAGGAAAGTGTTCCAACAATACAAGAGACAATGAATGGTGTTAAGACTGCATTACGATACTCAGAGACAGAAGCCAATCCAGAATCAAGAATGGAGAGAGCACGAACCCAGGATAAGGATCTAGAGAAATTACTAATGAAATAAGTACGAAACAAACATTTGAGAATAATTGATTTATTAAGGACAAATAAAGATATTGAAATTTTCAGTTCGCGCTGTAAATGTATTTTGCTGTATCTCTGTATTAATAAAATAAATCATTGTGGAAAAATTTAACTTAATTTTGACTTCATCGGATATAGTGAACCAAACATGTTAGTCCCCAGAAGTTCACTATAACAGGAGTCGATTTTATAGTCTAAAAATACTAAAAAGTAAATGTTTGATTGCTAGTGGTAATGTTGTCTGTGTATGAATGAGTTAATGATTCATGCATTTTAATGTTAACAGTGAAAGATAAAAGTTAACGGTGAAAGATAAAAGTTAACGGTGAAAGTTAACAGTTAACGGTGAAAGTTAACAGTTAACGGTGAAAGTTAACAGTTAACGGTGAAAGTTAACAGTTAACGGTGAAAGTTAACAGTTAACGGTGAAAGTTAACAGTTAACGGTGAAAGTTAACAGTTCACAGTGGAAACTGACCTAGGCCTTCTTTACAAGTGTACGCTACTCTATTCTTTCAAAACATTTTAAAAAGACATGGGAGCCATTTTTGAGAAAATTTTGAAAATGTCCCTTGAATTTCATGTAATGTACCCTCCAAATTTTTGATAATAATGTTTTTCAAAATCGCAAAGTTTGTAGTCGAGTTACATCGACCAATATGTTTTAGGCGCTAATGGTGTTCACAGGCGGACAGACGTTCTGGAGGGAAAAAAAATATCAACGATCCACAATTTCATAAATTTGAATGAATGACGCGTTAATTTACTATGTTAAAAAAGGAGATTTCTCCTTTTTCTCTATCAGGATCCCACATACGTGTTTCTGTGTCAAAAAATCGCTTTTTTTGGCGCAGCATTACGTAACTTTCTCTATTCTACTTCGTTTACACGTAAGTACACGAGAAAGTAATAAAATAAAGAAGACAATTATTTAAATCTTAATTTAATCTAATTATCTCGCAAATTAAGGCAATATACATTTTAAATCAATATCAACTTCTAAATCAAACAGGTTCAGTTCGATTAAGAATTTGTAAAGTCAAAATACAGAGTGCGTAATATTACCAAGATATTATATTTTTGTAAATAATTTCACATTATTTCGAAGACAAACCAAACATGAAAATGACCGTATCCTCGGTTATACTAGCTGGAGATGATAAAAATGCGTCCTTTAAAATCAATTTTTAAAAAATGTCTTTTTACAAAGTGGGAGTTCTTGGACCCTTTAGTTAACTCAATTGAGTATTTGTGGAGAGTAGGTTCCTTTCCGAGGCCGCCGCCAAAACTATCCTTCCGAGTAAGTAAAAACAAAAATGCTCTCTCGACGTGAAACGCTCCCCTGCGTGGGATCTTGGAAGTGCGCGTCGGTCAACGTAAGCCAAGCGATTTGCGGTCGGCGCATTCATACGCAGAAAACATTAACTCTCACCGACACCGAACGCTTGACGACACCACGTAAAAAACCGAGGAGTTAAACCTGGCTACAGCCGGTGGGAACTGAGGGACTGCCTAACAAAATATCAGGGCTTGCGAAGTGGAAGATTTTTGTTTGTTTTTTCCCTGCGTGAAACGAGTACAGGAACGGAAATCCCTCACAATTCTTGCAATAGCTTAGGAACTTGAATGAACCTCCCATTTGTCACCGCGACTGGTATCTTGCTATTAGTTGCTTCGTTTGGAAAAGGTTGGCAGCATTCCCGTTCGCAAACCATGCTTCCAAATTGCCAACTTACAGTGTCTAATATCTTCCTACTTTCTGTCGAGATCGTATTGTCATTCATATTAAAAACGTACGTATAGAGGTAATCACAAGCACGACGTCAGTTTTCTTTACTGAAGGGAATTTCAGTAGTCGCGTGGATTATTGATTATTCGCTATTTACAGGGAGAGTTGACAACTTTTGACACGGACTTTTCAGTACCTTACGTAGCCTCAGCTATCGAATTATAGCGAAATATGACTCAAGTGATAACTGCTGCACTAGTGATAAACTTGGATTACAATAGTAATCCGCGCGACCACTGGCGTTCCAGTGGTGAGTGTGACCACTGACGGGTTAGGTAAAACGCTGCGACGCACCCCGCGCATTGAATCTTCCAGCGCCCGCGCTAAGGAGGGCGGTCGCGCGCGGAGGCTGCGGGACGCGCGCCTCGGGGCGGGCGGGCGGGCAGACGAGGCGAAGCGGCCTCGCGCACGGCAGGTGCTGCGCCAGCACGCGACGCGCCGCAACGCAACGCCTTCTGGGAAGCAGCCTCCCTCCCGGCCCCGCCCACCCGCCCGCCGCCGCTCGCCACGCCACGCCACGCCTCCGCTCGCACGCCCCATTTAGCCCGGTGCCATTATTTTGCACATTCAACAGAGGAATAGACTTTCTATTTTTGCCGCATTCAACAGAGCAATGGGAAATTTAGTTTTGCCACATTCAACAGAGCAATAGGTCATTTATTTTTGGTACATTCAACAGAGCAATATGTCATTTATTCTTACCACATTCAACAGAGCAATAGTTAACTGAGAATATCACACCGCTTGATGTCACTGCTCTGACCGGCAGGTCCTTCGGTTCCACTCCCGAATGTATCACCACGCTTTTCCACACTAACTGCATTGCTAGGTCGAATTCAATCGCTGTCTGGAGGAGAATTCTAGCGGCCGGATGCTCTGAGCGGTAGTTTTCCGAGGTTTCTCCCATCGACACCAGGCGAATGCCGGAGCAGTACCCTAACAAACGGGCCACAGACCGCCTTCCTCTTCCTTGTCCTATCTCCTCCCCTTAGACACACGTACACTACACCACCACACATGGCGGGAGACCGGTCGGGAGGTTACAGTTGGTCCCGGCTGGAGCGATGCCCTTCTGGTGGGAGATACCTGGTTGGGAAAACCCCGCTAGCCGACAGTAGGTCGGCGCCGGATCTCGCCATCCAGCGGGGAAGATCACCGCCACCTCCCGAGCAAAAATACATACTACACGTACGGGACTAATGTAGTAGTATTAGTTAACGTGTCCGGAATCACTATCAATCAATCAACCCAAAGGCTGGACCACACCCAGCCCATTCGATAGCCTGCGCCGCCGTTAAGGGGAGGGGGGAACCTGCCCTGATCAACCCTGAATCGGAGTGGGGGTGAGCGCACAAACCCCCAGGACACGAGACACCTCGATCGCGCATCCCGAAGCAAGTCCGGAGCGAAGACTCCCGGGCGCGCGATGCTCGCGGCTGAGCGGAGGAATGAACGAGTCCAGAGCTGCTACGCGTCCTCCGTCTAGCTGCTCGCGACTCAGTTGCTTCCGTCTCTACTGTGCTCTACTCCATCCCACTCACTCAGACTCCAACAAAATCTGCACTTTCCGAAACAATCACTATTCTGCTTCAAACCTCACAGAAAAATCTGTCAGAAATTGTAATCACCATAGATGGTTACGTGAACCTTATGGATATGGACAAGGCATTAGCCCTCAATGGCATGCTTTCAAATGCTGGAAAGAAAATCAGCAGTTAATCGTGAAATAGCATTCGGCTCATTGCATTATGGGCTCTCGTTTATTGCAACATCTCTTCTGAGAAAAACAGGGTTTTGGGAAAAGGTTGAAAAGTACTGTCCCCCCTCATGTTGAGTTACTTATATGTCGCTAGGGAGTGCAAATTAACATATTTTGAGGCGTTTAACAGTGAGAAATTACATCATAGTCATAAGACACCAATCGAGTGAAAAAAACAATCCGTGTTTTTTGAATAGTCGAACATACGGAATGTAAGCGCACACATATACAGACAGACACATGGTGTATTACACTATACAGCCAGATGCTCTCAACCAGAATTCTTCAGCTACTCTTGCACTCTACTGATACACGACTCCCTGGTCCCATGTACGATTATATTGATGTTCTACACTGTACGTATTGCCATTGGCAACTGCAGGCTTTAATGCAGAGAAATGCCAAAGGGATTGGGGCAAAAGCAAAACAAGGCAACACCAGTTAGAGCGAGCTTCTCCATATTTACAAAAATTAATTGGTGAAAGCGTGGCTTCTCTTGCTGAATATAAGCCTTGTTACTGCCTATGATGGTCTTGGGGTAGAAACAAATTGAGAGACATTTCGACCAAAATCGAAATATTAACAGTTAGAATAGCGGGAGGCTTACTGTGGCTGGAGCGACTTCTCTTGGATCTGCTGTAAGCGCTTCATAGGATAACGGCACCGATACTTCTCTCGCGATGCAATTTCGGAAGTGGAATGGCGGAGCCTGCCTGCCTCGTGGCGCTGGATGGGAGGGGGGAGGGGTTCACCGCCAGCGGAGGAACGAGCACCGGCCGTATGTAAATTGGAGACCAAATAATTCCTTCATCTTTTCGGGCGAAACTTACTTTTTAATTCTACATGTAAATTGGGGACCAAACCAACCCAGGCAAGGAAAAGGACTGATTGAGGTAAGCGCATTTAAGGCCGTATGAAAATGAAAAGCAAAGAAAGCCCTAGAAGAGGGTCCAAATTTCATGCTCAGTGTTATAGAATATTAGCTGAAGAAAGAAAGAACATAAAAATAGCAAGATAAACGGAATGCATTCAATCAACGAATGATTCAATTGAATGAAAACCAACTTAAACGAAACCATATTTCGAAGGGAAAATGTCCATCTTAAGTCTGGAAAATTGGGAAGAGAGTTACGTTTTAAAAAGAATGGCCAAGAAAATGTTCTGCGAAATTAAAGTTCACCTTCCACTTTTACCGCACGGAAATGAGGTAGTTGGTCCCCAGTTTACGTTTGTCCTCTGAGTCTGGCCCCAATTTGCATATGGGTTAAATTTTTATTTTCCTTCTGGTCCCCAATTTACATTCGCCGGGAGGGTTCGATGCGCCGCCGCGCAGACGTTTTTCAATGTGAGACGCAACCGGCTTTGCACTGATTCTTTAATGCTAAAATAAATAATAATAATAATAATAATAATAATAATAATAATAATAATAATAATAATAATAAAAACAGCAAGCGTAACTGAAGAAACTGAGCAAGTGGCTCATCGGGGAGTGATGCCACTTGGTGCACTACGTTTGTGACCACTGGCATACAGACAGGAGAGGTGCGAGGCCGTCCTGAAATTTCGAACCGCGCCCCTCCACTCTGGCAATAAAATCGTAAATACTTGAAGAGGTGGTTTCCAAAACCCACTATGTCAAATGCTTTTTTTCAGCAGATGAGTTTTTCTATCTTTAAAAACATGACAAAGCACGATTTGATCAAAATCAGTTTTTTTCGCCTCAATAACTTCTTGACTAATTCCTTTTTGGAAATATTTTCTTTCTTATATCTGGTTAGAGTCATCAAATATTTTTAACCACGGAAAACTCCGAAATAAAAAATTGACATAGTGGATTTTGGAACCCACCGCTTCATTTACATAAAAGTTTCTCGCACGATTCTTGGGAGGTGAAATATTTTCCCGGTCGGATAGGCAGGAAAGCGAGTTTTCTCACACACATTTCTCCTCCCTTTGTTTTCTGAAATTTACGGGAGTGCTGACAATCGCTGGTAATCAGTGTCATAGATCTAACAGACTCTTATTAAGCAGTGAAAGGCGTGTAAAGCAACCTGTTTCTTAAATTTCATTTGATTTTTTTCAGCGGAAATGAGTTATGAGGAAAAACTTTCTGCAAAATTACTCTTACTTTCATTAACCCAGTACCTAATGATCAAAAGAAAAAGAAGATTTCGAGAAAAGAAGCCCGGAAGATTATATGAAAAAAAATGGCGCATTCAATATAATGCAAAAATGTATTCTTCTTTCGAGAATGCCCAATTCACTGAGGATCTGCGATCATAATGTCAAAACATGGTTTTCACGAGTTAAAAGAAGACAAAAGCATTTAATTAAACAACAGCGGTATTCACAGTCAGACAAAAACTCAGGAGACCGAGCCTCGGTTTGTTGTGTGTAATAGTAATTTAGTCTTAAGAACGGAAAATGTTACATTATGAGAGAGATGTTTCCAGCGGAGGCGACGTGGGAATTTCTAATCACTGAGTAATGTCACGTTTCCGTCCGTGTTCGTATTATACGTTTTATGTGTTCGTAATATACGTCACATTGCATTTCCTTACTTTTATTTTAATTTTTTCATATTGCAATGTTTCAAGATCTACAGCTGCCAATAAAGAATTGTCTACGGCACCAAAGTCCCCTAGAATCTTCGTGTCTGTGAAACAATTGCAGTGCTCTGAACATTTGAAAATAGAATTCAAAGATAAAGAGATGCTTCGGAAATCGAGAACAGACGAATCCAATGAAGCAAATGAATAATTAATATCTCAGAAATCGGAAGACATAAAAAAGAATTTGAAAATTTTTGTTCCTGGAAAAATACAAATAACGTTAATATGGTTAATGATGATGTAATGTTGACTTACCTATCAGACCTAGTTCTCTGTCTTTGTCATTATAAGATACTGTTATCAACATTTTTCATAAATGTATGCAAGTTTCCAGCTCATTATTGAAATCAATTACATCGTTGATGGCCACATAATTTTAAAACCAATCAGAAACGTTGGAACAAAGTTTCCAAGTTCATAAGTTGGAATGAGATTTCATTCCGGTACACCGTACCGTAAAGTCCCACATTCCGGCCTGCTTTGAGGCATGTAAACAACCTAAATGCAACGTAGTGTGAAATAAATGACCTTTTCGAGACATCGGTCCCTGGCCTACAGAGGGCGGACGCAGATACTCCAGTCTCCCGCAACACTTCTGTCGGAGCAGTCTTCAGCTGCAGACCCCTCCCCGCCCTGACGAGGCCCGAACCCCGGGCTGCTTTAGGTTCGGCTCCCTCCACAACCACCACTTTCATTCCCTCCGCTGACTCTCAAATTCACTCACGGCTTGTTTTCAATGAACAAGCAGAGAATAACCGCGGTAAACCATCACTCGTTCCCAAGCTGTAGGCATGTCGAGTTGTGATTGGGTACAGCAACATGTAGAACAATGAATTTTTTGTTTTCCCCGCTGCTATTGCAGTCGGCGTCTATACTACCGCTAATAATTAATTTCTGGCAAATCATAATTTGCATTAATTCTCTTTTGTAATACCAATTATTAATTAATTAATGATTAACTAAATGAGAGAACAAGTAGGTACACAGCTCCATCAGCAGTTTTCTTAATCGAGGGTCGCAATTATATTTTCTTAGGGTTACGTATTGTCTTGGTGACTTGTTTACGTGCGGGGAGCGGGGTGTCTTTCAATTGTTTTACTTATTCTCGTTTGCCGTTTTAATGTTTGCGTATGGTCACTTAGAGCAATATACTTGGGACAGCTAATAAATGCGGACTGGGCGAAGGGGGTGGGGCAGCTTCCAAAAACACCGAGCGCATTCCTCAACATCGCCATCAAGTCAGCTCCCAACTTGTGTTCTCATTAAGTACGAACACTTTCACTGCTCTCTCGGATAACTACGAACTGCACTGCCCCTGAGAATCCAAAAAGAACTCGTGAATTAGCGGACAGCTACGGGAGCGAAGGGATCACAGAAACGAAATTGCTACGCTCAACCCCTCACCGCCCCGTGACTTCGCATTTCCGCAGTTTCCGTCCGGTAGGACGCAAGAAATAAACCGAATTCAGATCCACACATTTCTTCTGTCGGGGGAATTCCATTCGTCCCAATTAACTCCAAACGCTGTAAATTTTTGTCCGACACAGATCGATGTTTGCATCGCTGCAGACAGGTTTTTAACCTGAGACGAGGATACAAACAACTTGCAGGGAGACGTGTCAGAGTATTGTAGCGATTCAATTAAATGTATACTATAATTTTACATACACTGGAGTAATTTCGTGATTAATAAGCAACATATAAAACTAGTTTCCTTTTTGGTTAATTTTCTTTCTTCGTCAAACATTTCCAGGAAGGCATTTATTTCACATTAAATTGGTTTTTATTAGTTTCAAATAAGATTGCAAAGGAGCAAGATGCACACGACTCGTGCTCTGGATCCGCCTGATGCGGACGTATCTTGCTCTCGCCTGCCCCACTTTCGAGCACGTGAGGGACATATTGCAATTGCATTCTGCGGTCTAAGGACCCTTAAGCCCCAAGCCTCTCTTAAAAAGGAGCCGGATTGCATGCATCGTGTTTGATTTTCCTCTGCTCAATCTGTTCTCAAAAAGTATTCGCGTGTCTTTGAAATCTCACCCACGTTGAAAATCAATGAACTTGAAGCTTTGAAGAAAGAAAGAAAGAAAGAAAGGAAAAAAAGAAAGAAAAGAAAAGAAGGAAAAAAAGAAAGAAAGAAAACAACAACAACCTCCAATCACCAGTATCTTCTTACTCACCACAGGCTATCCTGAAAACTACGTCACGCTGATCTGAGTTTGGAACTACTTCTTTAAGTGGTGCCAGAGTTCATACTTCCTTTCTCTTCCCCTCCCGCATCCAGACTTTGCCTTCCGATGGACTGTTTTTGAATTCCTAAACAACTATTCGCGCAAGTTAAGTTCATGCTGCGCCTCTGAGGTGGGGGAGTTCCTGCTAGAACGCGAGCCGCGGCGCCGACCCACACTCGGTTTGCAGGGTTTTCCCCTCTTGGTATCTCCGCCAAAATGAGCACCGCTCCAACCAGGGCAAGATTTCTACCATCGTGCGTGGTAGTAAGTAATGTAAGGAGAGAGGAAGCGACAAGGGGAGATAACGCACAGTCTGTGGCCCGCTTGTTAGGGAATTGCTCCTGTATTCACCTCCCATTGTTCTGAGAAACTACCGATGGCAGCAGTTAGAATTTTCCAGCGGGCAGTAATACAATTCAACCTATCTATATAGTCAACTCCAATAATAGTGAACTTCTGGAGACGTAACGTTAGAAATTTCTCTAGATCCTACTCCAGAGTTCATGCTCTCACTATAACCGAATATTCTTATGCTTATTTGTAATGTAAGTGAAACGGGGCCAGTGACTTAAGTTCACTATAAGCTTAGTGAAGCGATATTTTGCTTTCGATGTTTTATTTACATCGATATTTTGTTGCAAAAACATATTTTTTTTAAATTTTTAATTTTCTTAAATAAAGGGATTTAAGCACGTTGTAGAGTAGCAGCAATCCACAGCAATATCGTGGCTTGGCGTCATCCTTTTTATCATGCCGCACATTTTACCTGTGCAATCTGAAGTTTGGAAGCTGCACGTGTTATGAGTGTATGTTATCGCCAGGCGTCTCACTGACAGTGAAACACAAAAACTATAGCAACCAACGATGTTCTTTATTGTTAATTTTATAATTTTTACATATTACTAACATGCTGGTAACCAAACATTAAAATATGTCGCTGTTACGCACTGTAATTAAAAATGGATAGGAAAATAGCATTTTTATTATTCTATAATTAAAACATCGATGATTTTTCGTCGATGTTTTCATCGACATCGAAACCCCTTTAGCGATGTACCGATGTTTTGGTAGAATTTGCCATCACTATGCATGGGGCGCCCGCCGCGAGCAGCGCCTGTGCTTTTGGCCGTCGACTTGCGCGCCATGAATCACCGTGCGTGTCGGCCGCCGCGCCGCGCCGGTCGGCCCCGACCGCTCGCTCGGGTGGGGCCCGCGCGGGGCGGAGAACCTGCTCGGCCGGGCCGAGGCACGCGCGCCGCCCGCGCCCCGCGCCCCTCGCCCCCACCTCGCCCGCGCGGCCCCTCTGCGCCGCAACCACCACCGCCGCCGCCGCCAAAGAGTCTACGTGTGCCGCGGCGGCGGGCACACGCATGCAGGTGGAGGCGCCGGCCACCACTCGACGCCTGGAATAAGCCACATTCCAAGACGGGAGACGAATTTTCACTTGGACCACATACCGCCTCTGTCACACAACCAGTGGGACCACTTGATACGAACTTAGCACACGCTAGGTGAAACAGTGATAATAAGCGAGAATGACGTGCTTGACCGAGAAGAGAAACGAAATCGCATAGAAGCCCACACTGAAATTAAAGACCATTAATTAACATACGTAAATTTTAGAGAATAATCAAATGCCCTCTTCGACCACTTGCACATTTTCCTCACACTAGAACTGCATAACGGTGCGCAGACGCGTGAAGAGAGCACTGTCGTGAGGAGCGCAACATTACATTTTTCGTGTATTGGCATTGCATCACAGCGAGCACCGAAGCCACGGGGTTGGCGCTGTGAGGGCGCCGGCGGCCGCCTCGCCCCGGCCTCTCGCCGCGCCGCGCCGGCGCACTTTCCGTCGTAAAGCTGCTGGGCGCGGAATGCGCGGCGCGCTGCTCACGGGGGGAGGGGGAGGGGCGTTGAACGCGCCGCCGTGCCGGACACTCGTTCCGGGAGAAGCCGCCGGACGCGGGCGACGCGATGAAACAGGAAACCGAGCGGGAGAAGCGGCCGTGCGCGCAGGTCACGAATGAATCCGGAATCCGCTCTGGAGGCGTGGTCGGGCGCAAGCAGGCAGGAATGAATTCCGAGGCGTGGTCGGGCGCAAGCAGGCAGGAATGAATTCCGAGGCGTGGTCGGGCGCAAGCAGGCAGGAATGAATTCCGAGGCGTGGTCGGGCGCAAGTAGACAGGAATGAATCCGGAATCCGCTCCGGAGGCGTGGTCGGGCGCAAGCAGGCAGGAATGAATTCCGAGGCGTGGTCGGGCGCAAGTAGACAGGAATGAATCCGGAATCCGCTCCGGAGGCGTGGTCGGGCGCAAGCAGGCAGGAATGAATTCCGAGGCGTGGTCGGGCGCAAGTAGACAGGAATGAATCCGGAATCCGCCCCGGAGGCGTGGTCGGGCGCAAGCAGGCAGGAATGAATTCCGAGGCGTGGTCGGGCGCAAGCAGACAGGAATGAATCCGGAATTCGCTCCGTTGGGTTGCCCGTCGCGGACGACAAGAATGACTCTTCTTATTCACTAGAAGAGGTGTTTAGTTACCATAACAGAAATTCCAAGTACATAAACAGCTGTGTTGAAATGAAACAATATTCTAAAGTTAAAAGAAAGTGTATATAATTTACAGTTTAAAAAAGTAATTTAAATGTAATGCGAAAATATTCCAAAAGGACTTCATCTGCTTTTAGAAGAGGAGCATTCCCGCCAACTATTCACAGATTCGAAACCGACATCAGACATTCAATATTACTAGAATAATCGAGAATATTTAAATAGCCTCTACAGTTTTGACACATTAGGAAATTCAGATGTCATAAGAATTATGAATTACAAGTGTTCTACGAGATATAAGGAAATATATGATGTAATTCGTAGGGCCTGATTAATATTCTGAAGTGTCAGAAGAATGACTAAGCGATAGGGCCCCCTAATAATATAATAAAATAGAAAATATATTAAATATTATATTAAATTACACTATAACCTTACAATTTCAAAATTTCATATATTTTTTCACATATTGAAAATTTACATGAAGATCTTTGGAAAAAAATATTCGGTGGAGATTCTACGCATATGTCTACGCACCAATCCACTGAATCCTCCCATCAATCCTCGCGATTACTCGTACTTCAGGGCAGAAATCTCGCCCTCGTGGGGTGCTCCATTTTCGAATGTGCAGTCAATGACTTCCTGCTGTTCCTAGGAACTCGACATTCATAAAACAAGACGCTCTTTCCTCCTCCTCCCGATTGCGATGAAGATAGGGCGATTCTCGTTAGTTATCATATCTGCGCAAAATCTAAGCAGATGCGAATGAATTAATACATTATGAAGAGCTGGCAACACGAAAGATTGCGTGCTGCAAGCCGTAACCATGAATCATTTTATCATCTTCAAAACGTCAATTTCAAAACTAGTAAAAATATTAATACCTTCTAGTTAAGAATTTGTTCTCCCGAAACAGAAGAGAATACAGGTCACAAAAAACAAAACAAAAAACAAGCACATAAGATCTAAATCAAAAGAACTTATCCAGTGAATTGTTGATACCCTGCAAGGACTGATTAATTGGGATATCCGATTTTCTGATTAGCTGATTCTGGGGAGGTACTTTTCATAAAGCTTCAACATTTTCAAAATTCTCTCAAAAATTGCTCAACATTTTTTGATTCATGTTTTTCCTCGGATAGCGCAAAGGACACTTACAATACTGACCCAGGTCTCATTTTCGTTGAACTCTTGAATTTTCGAACATTCAGGGCGTGGGGTGCCATTGCCACCTCCAGGGTCGCAACATTCACTGCACTAAAGGGATTAAAGTTAAAAGCATTTGACGTGCTCGGAAACAATCCATCTGCCCCTTGGGCGAAGTTGAGAGAAACCCCGAGAGAGCGAGAACGGTGCAGAGATGGAGATCAACGTGGGACCCATTGCGCAGGCGCGGTTTCTTTCCGGAGAGACTCTTTCCCCTTTGCTGGCGAACCTATGCAGCAACAGGAACCGATGCTGCAACCTGTCCACGTTCACTGGAAATCGCTGCTGTAAGATCAATACAATGACTGAACTGTCGAGCAGTTCAGAGAGATTCGATTCCTCTTATTTATATTGTTGTTTTTTTTTCTTAAAAGAAGGTGGAATTACGAAAAGTATTGAATGCCATACGGCCGATACCACAAATCACAAAACTTGGTTGGTTGTAAACCTCGACTTTTACAATCTTCAACCGCGTCTGTTATTTGGTGTTTATCCGCCTAATGACGTTAATAACTAGTACACTTCCATTAGTATGGTTAACTTAAGTGAATTTTTTCAGATTGAATTTTTCAGATAAATTAATACGTTTTATAATTACATTGTAAACAATTGTTTAACGCATCTGACTCGTGGGCCTCATGTCATCTGCCCTACGAATATACAGCCTCTATGTAGAAGCGAAGGCTGGAGATCGCCGGAAGTCAGGAGGGCGACAGAAAGACCCCCCTCCCCCCCAACGAAACAGGTCGATCGGCCGGTCTCGCAGAGCTGGCATTACCATTGTCCCTGCAGCCACTCTCATCGGGAGGATCTAAGTTTCGATTTCCGACGGAGCCCGATTTTGGGCACTTGCTACAAAGTTATTTTGAATTCAGTCGCTGTCTGGAAAACTCTAGCGGCCGGCTGCTCTGATCTGTAGTGGTCAGTGGTTTCTTCGCTCAATACAGATTGAATGGTAGGGCAGTACCCTAATAAACAGGCTCTGGACCTTCCTCGTTCTTGTTGATTCTTCTCCACTTATACATAGTTTTATGCTTACACTATCACACATGGCGGGAGACCATAAGGGGTCCTAGAGCTTTGGCGCCCCCCCCCTGGTGGGAGATACTACGATGAGGACCTCCCCCCTCGAAAACTGACGTGTAGGTTCGCGGTCTAGCGTGGAGGACCACCACCACCATCACCACCACCACCTACCTACCGGTGCAAAACATGCACTACCCTAACGGGATCGTGAATGCGGCGCGAGGCGCGTGGGGCCGGCGGGCGCGAGCGCGTGGCCGCCGCCTGCAAGAATGCAGTAAACCTTCGGGCGCCCTCCCCGCCCGCCTCTCCTGTGCCGCTCACTCGCCGCGTCGCCGGGCTGAAGGTGACTGGGGTGACCGCAGCGTCGCTTCGTGCAGGGAGAGACGTTTCCCGGGCGGGGCGCAGCAAGGCGGATTCGGGTGGAGCGGGGCGAGGCGGGGACGGGAGAGCGGGGCGGAGAAGAGCGAGGCGGGGAGGGTAAGGGAGGGGCAGGCCGAGCGGCGCGGGGTGGGGGCGGATCGGGACGAGGCGGGGCGAGCGGGGCGGAACGGGGCAGATCGGGACGGGGCGGAGGGGGGCGGCGCGGGGCGGTGAATGCGGAGGCGGAGGAGCGAGGCAGAGAGGAGCGTGGCGGGGCGGGGAAGGGAGGGGCAGTCCGAGTGCTTGGCGGCGCGGGGTGGATCGGATGGGGACGGGACGGGGAAGCGGAGCGTGGAGGGGTGGGGCGTGGCGGAGCGGGGCGGGGCGGAGCGGGGAGGGGCCGGGTGCCCGGCGCTGCGTACGCGCGGCGTGCCCCGAGCCGCCGTGGCCCCCGGCGCCCGCGCCGCCTCGGCGTCTGGGGGAGGCGTGAGTCGATGACCCCGTTCTCGCCATCCACGAGAGGCGTCCAACCGGAATCGAAAAAAAAGGGACGCGACATTTTTACCTGAAAGTGAAACCGGGAGAGGGAGACGGACAGGACCCGGGTGGCGGGGATGCTGTGTTTGTTTTACGGAACAGCACCAGAACCACCGACGATTAATAAGTTATCCGGGGGTTTGAGCTCTTTTAGGTTCGATTTTTCTTCCCTACGTGCGCAAACAGCGCGTGAGATTCTTTCAATAAAGCGGCGCCTCCGCAATAGTAAATTTCTCGACTACAAACAGGTAAATTCATTTCCTACAAAGTTGAATAAGCATCTCCCTTCCGCTGTAGTGAAATAAAATCCAATTTCTTTTGTAGGAATACAAGTTTTCGTAAGGCAAAAAGGGTCTGGTATTCGTGAGACAATCAACTCTCGAAATTATTTTGATTTTTCCATACGCTATAGTAACTCCACCACATACAATCCGTTTACTACATTATTATAAAAGTATATTCTATGGTTTAATTTTAACAATATTATAAATACATTGACAGTATGTTCATATGTTCCACAAATCCATACTTTTAGTTCACTTTCATCACAGTGGGAATCCCGTTAAAACAAACTAATGTTTTGAATGCCCCTCCCCTCTCCCCATGCCTCTGACCGGGAGATCCGTCGAGAGTCACGATAGTGGCAGGAGTTTCGATACTACCTTATCAGCTGCGTCCAATTCAGTCGTCGTTTGGAGGAGAATTCTAGCGGCTAGCTGCTCTAATCGGTAGTTTTCCTGGGTTTCTCCGATCAACATCACGCGAAAGCCGGAGTAGTTCCTTCACAAACGAGCCACAGACCGCAAGCGATATTTCTTTTCTCTTCCTTGTCCTATCCTCACTCCTTACACACACACACACACACACACACACACACACACACAGTTATTAACACTACACCACCACATAAGTCGGGAGAGCGGCCAGGACTTACCAGCTTGTCTCGGCTGGAGCGGTACGCCGTGGGGGGGGGGGGAGATACCTGGGTGAGAGATGCACACACGCACACACATACCCACGCACATTCTAAACTGCTTTCCTATAACATTTGTACATATTATTGCAATATTTTTTATGGTGAAGATATTGGAACACATTAAACCACTCGAGAAAATGCCCCAAAAAGTTAACTCCCCGCACGTACTGAATAGACACCGCACTTCCAGCTCATCTGGCTGGCGGATAAATCATTCATTTTGGTCAACTGCTGGCGCGTCAATTGCCAAGCTCATTAGTCGCGTAAGTGTAGTGCAAGTTCCATCCCGGAAAGTGGCGGCGTTCCTCCTTACCTGGAGCGTGAAATGCGGTGCCACCCCGCCCCCTCCTTCCCCCGTGAGTATGCATGTCACGGGGCTCCGCCATAAACGCCCGACGCGTGTGTGTGTGTGTTATGTCTCAACAATAAGAGGGAGAGGGAGGGTGGGAGAGAGAGAAAGAAAAAGGAGAGAGAGAGAGAAAGACAGAGGCAGACAGAGAAAGACACAGAGAAACCGAGAGAGACTAAGGGAAAAGGAGAGAACAAGGATGAGACGGGAAAGACACTGCGCGGTGCGTACCAAGTTTGTTAAAGTACTTCTCCGGCAATCGCCTACTACTCATTAGAAAAAAAACACGGAAAAGTGTGCTACGGATCATAGCAGCCGGCCGCTAGAATTCTCCTTAGCTCTCAAGCTAGTGTCGAAAATCCGCCACAGTCGGAACTTGAACCCCCAGATCAAAGACGCTTCAGTGCCATCATCCATCGCCCTGGGCCATCTCAGCCGGCATGGCTGGCGGAAGCATACGCTACGCGGTGCGACGCTGCTTCGGCTCAACTGTTTTCCAATCGCAAGTAGACAGGAATGAATCCGGAGGCGTGGTCGGGCGCAAGGAATCGGCTGTGACGCTGCTTCAGCGCAACTGTTTGCGGATTCGGTGGTATAATGGTTAGCGTACCGGACTGATGTACCCGAGTTTGCGGGTTCAAACCCGATCGAAGCCGTGGATTTTTAAGGGCGAAAAATCCTTCGGAGGGTAAGTAAAGCCCCATGTAAGTAAAGTGTCCCATGTAGTAGATTTACTGCATGTAAAAGATCCCAAGCCTAAAAGAAGTCTCTGAGCAAAATTGAGATCCGCCTGTTTCGTCGCCCAAGATAATACCTCCTTTCTCTGCTAGGTGGTGAAAGGAGCGTAGCGAAATTTGCGTGGTTAGACGGAAGAGCGGGCCTGATGGCCCGAGTCTCGCCACATAAAATAAGGCCTTAACTAAAATTAAACTGTTTTACAATCCGCCAAACGCACCGGGCGCCGCACCCATTCCGCACCTCCGCCTGCGCGGTCGCGGGCGCGCACGCCGGGCAGCGCGAGCGAGCGAGCGAGCGGGCGCCGCCGCAGCCTAACGGGTCTCCACGTACTTCTCTTACTCCTTCGTTCACAGACTCGCTCCGGTCCGGCTACTTTCATTCCAGCCCGCGCGCGCGGCTGCCGGCCCCGACTGCACTTCCCCCGCTCGCGGGCGGAGGAAGGTTTGACCCAGCCTCCTCTCACGACGATGCTACGTCAACATTTTTACTTTCTCGCATACATACTTATATGCGGAGTAATATACGTTGTGTAATGCTACGGAAAATCAATTTCGAGATTTCAACGGAAAAACACGTTTTGGGAAATACCCCATAGCAAGTTTTTTTTTTTCAAAGCGTCCGTCTGTGAACACTAATAGCGCCTAAACAATGCAAAGGAATTTTTCCAAATTGAAGAAACCTGTCCATCTGGCTCTAGTTGAAGCTTTGAAATTTTGAAAAACCTTCTTTAAAATTTGGGGGTGCTTTACATGTAGCCCCAGAGACATTTTCTCAAAAAAGGCTCCAAATATCTTTAAATTTCTTGTAAGAATAGAGTAAAATACACTTATAAAGGTGGAATAGTTTCACGGTTAACTCTTAATTTTCGAAAATTGCAAAAGTTTGATTTTTTTCGGCGTCTTCCTACGACTATAAAATTGAAGATGGAGGTTTTCCTTAAAATGAAATTTATTGTCCCTAATCAGTTCTTTCATTAAGGTCATGTAGAATTTTCGCAAATTTCAGTAGTTTTAGAGTAATGTGTGCAATTTAAAAAAATACATAAATAAGACTTTCTCAAAAAGGCTCCATTTTTTCTATACACTTATGGTAGGAAATGTGCTAAATGCACTCAATAAGATGGCAAACGCCGTATTGCTCTATCACTTGGTTCTTTCAAATATTGCAAAAATGTGTTGTTGTTGTTGTTTTTTTTTTTTTTTTTTTTTTTTTTTTTTTTTTTTTTTTTTTTTTTTTTTTTTCATTCTGTAGCACCACTAGCTTTTTCCTCAGAACCACACCCCATGGGGGTGAGGTCAAGTGATAAATGATACGCAAACCTACAAATAAGAATGCAAGGAAGAGTTACAATCATTTGTAATGAAAACTATAGTTCTTCGATCTTTCTACGTAGGCCTCGTACTAAACACACTTGTTTTGTTACAATTGAAATCTATAATAATAAATGAAACAACTTGAAAAAGTAAAATATTTAAGAGAAATCTGTGAATATGCCACGGCATGGACATTTGCAATCAAACAATACAAAAGGACATAATAACGTTTCTAAATCATTCCTACATACGTATCATATTTGCTTGTACCTTCGACACGTGCCATAAATATAAGATTACATCCACTTCGTATGAAAAGGTTGAAAATTAGATCTAGTGCAAGAATTGCATGATATTAAATGCCCTAGAATAATAACTAGTGTTTTTAAAGTAATGAACTATTTCTTTATATCTATTTCATTAATATTTTATAAGTATTAATTTATTCTATACGATACTCTAACTATATTCTAATCTATTCTATTTTATACCTTTTAATTTAGGGTGAAAATAGTAAAAAACTGTACTTCACTTATAGGGGAAAAGTATAATCTGTGAAGGTTTTCTTAAGCTCCAGAATCCCCACCGCCTCTGTTTTACTACAGAGAGACAATTTTTTTAAAAAAATTTATCAATGAACATAGTTCCCAATATTTCAAAACCGGAAATGTTCACTTAGTAATAAAATGTATTTGTATCGCCAAAGGAACAACAAATTTTATTTTGCTGACACCCCTTCCCCTGCCCTACTCATCCCACAACTAGCAAAAAGGAGCGCGGTATATCGTGCGCATAATGAAGCTACATTTACTTTAATTTCAAGGCTAAACTCACGCAGACCTTTTTACCTAACATCTCGCGAAAAGCAGTTACGAAATATACACACACATTGGCGGGGCCCGCAGCGTTGTGCTCAAGGGCGGATCCAGCCGATCATTTTGGAGGGGGTCATCATAGATTTTTGTTAAATAATAAACATTTATTGTATTGGGTATTAGTTGTGTAGTGTATACATGATACCATACAATATTACTTTAAGAAAACATTATTCTACATAAATATTTAAATCAATTTTGCTAAATAAAAGAAGGTAACAAACGAAAACTCTACGTCTTTTTTTAGGGGGGGCATTGCCCCCATGTCCCCTCCCCCTGGATCCGTCACTGGTGGTGGTTACTCTGTGTGTGGAAAAAGGAATTAGCAGTCGGGCCGCGCAGCGTAGTGGGTGCGGCGGTAGCCGCGAGCTGTGGGGTCTGCGGGTTCGAATCCCGCCATGACATGGTGGGGCCCTGACCCAAACCACCACGTGTCAACCTTCAACCACAACGTGTCATTCCTTCCCAGACCTCTCCCTGCCTGAATGTCGTGGATGTGACTGCCTGCGTGCCAGGGGAGAAAAGCTGTGGGCCGCCGCCGCCACGCCTCCCTCCCTCCCCGCAAAGGGCTCGAGCGGCGCCACTGCTTACGAGCCCCGGCGCCACGAGCAGGCGTTCGGCCGCAGTGGGCTCACAAACCACTTTGCAGTGAGGGAGTGGAGGGGCTCTGGGGCCCGGGGACTCCAGACTGTAGAGGTTTAACTGAGGGCAGGGAGCGTCAGCTGAAAGCCAAAGGTTAGTTGACGTAAAACGCCCGATGATACTACAATTTGTTTACAGTATTTTTGAGTCAGTAAAGGTAAAATTAGTACGCTTAAAAAACTGCCAAAAAAATCATAACTGTAAAGTGATCGCAGATTTCCTTTTTAATTTAGGGAGGGATGACAGCCTACTAATTCTCTCTTTGGCTACGTACCGCGGAATAAGAGAGTAAAATAAGATTTTATTGAGCGAATAACGAGTTCGCATCGACGGAAACATAGTAAGGAGCCAAGAGTGGATACAGTAGATTTCGATTGATTTTCTCGTGTTTCCGGGCGCGTCAACTGCTTTGGTCATTAGTCCCGTTAGTGTAGTGCATGTTTTTTTTCGGGAGATGGCTGTGATCTTCCCCCGCTGAATGGCGAGATCCGGCGCCGACCTACCGCCGGCTAGTGGGGTTTCCCCCTAACCAGGACTCTCCCACCAGCGGGGCACCGCCCCAGTCGGGACGAGCTCTAAGCTCCCGACTGGTCTCCCGGAATATGTGGTAGTGTAGTGCATGTTAGTGTGTGTGTGTGTGTGTGTGTGTGTGTGTGTGTGTATGTGTGTGTAAGGGGAGAGGATAGGACAAGGAAGGGGAAGGACAGATCGCGCGCGGTCCGTGGCCGTTCAGTAGGGTACTGCTCCGGCATTCGCCTGGTGTTGATCGGAGAAACCACGGAAAAGATACAGTAGAAATTTAATAACATGAATCCATTAATGACTCCGATTTCCCGCGAGGGGGCAGAGCCTCTGATGGAGGGGTGGAAGCGTCCATCTCCTCTCGGTGGTCGAGGAGGCGGGCAGGGGCCCCACCACCCCCATGATTCGTCCGTGTGGTCCTCAACTGACTCGGGGCACGACAACGACTTGCGCATGCGCAGAGGTTCGGTAAGGGCGTTTACCCTTACATCGTCCAAAAACCACCAATGTTTTTATAAGTGGTTTGGTAGGGTCTTTAAACACGGCGTAGCGAACTGCAATCGACAGCTCCATCTCGCCCAATCTACGCCACTTTCGAACATCTGCGAATGAGCAACTCGAACTGCGCACGCGCACAACGCAGATATTGCTGCAGGCAACGCTATGCTTTAAATCCCTTTTAAATTTACTTGTACGTTTGGGCGGTGAACAATGATTGAAAGCGAGTCTGAAAGTTTGAGCGCTCAGGGACAACCCAAGGGGCCAGAGCATTCTCAGTTCGCCGTCGGTGGCTGCGGGAAGAAAGAGGAAGCCCCACGTCTACTCTCCACTTGCGACAAACGAGGAAAAGTCTAGGAAATGTCAGGGAACAGGAATCGTCTCTCGAGGGAGACACAGTCTTCTCAATGAAGGTTCTGTTAATGGCATTGTCTTCGTGAACTGTCACAGTAGTATCACTTGTTTTATCTTTTAACTTTTTGAAAATTGAGAATATAAAACTTTTTCATACACCAAACATCTAAAACTAAAAATCATCGATTACACAACGTTAAAACCCAACCGAAATCGGTGTCGCATCCCTATTTCGAACTCTTGGTTAGGGTGCTCTCACTCTCTTGAGGGATATAGAGAAGGAATTCGTCTCGATTCCGGGATAATATTTGGTACATCTCTTCATTCTACGTACCTCGCAGGTAATGGATTCTATCTGGGGAAGCGCCCTACTAAGGTTTCTCGACCGAAAGACCTGGGAAGGGAGACCCTATTGAAGGTCACGATCTGGCATTAATCCAGTTGACAATCTGGGTGACGGAAGCCCCGGAAGGAGTTCAAAATCTTCTAGTAAAATGAGTAATGTATGATTCAGGCGCAACACACCTATCGAAATATCGTATTTGGCGGCCTACACGACACATTTATTTGGATGAAGAAGCGATCATGACACACCCTAGGGAAGCAAAGGAAAAGGTTGGGGAATGAGAGTTGCAGGGTGAGGGGAAGAGATGGGGACGGGCGGGAAATAAAAGAAAGAAGGGGTGACTCCTTATGCACTCCCTCTAAAATCGCTCTGAAACAAATGAATAAAATTTACCGATTCCCTCGTGTTTGTTATAAGTTGGAGATATCTCCAAGGAAATGCCTTTCATATTTATTTTGCTACTCGAAAATTCTCTCCTTTCGCACCGACAATTTACGCACGTGGATGGCTTCGTACTACACTGCCACTCTGAAGTATCATACACGTGCTTCCGCGAGGCCAACCTCTCAGAACGTATATATGACACCGAAAATTGCAAAAAATTAACATTGCAAAAATACAACATTTATGATAGAGATTTTTTTTGGTAAATGGAGTGTTGTAAAAATATTTCTTTTCAAAGGTCATGTACATTTTTTAAACACGTGTACTTAAGCGTAATTTTGCAAAATCGAATTTCTCGTACTCCTTTTGCTAAAATCAAGAACTATCACGTTGCAACACACCAATGGGAACACCGCAACCCGGCAGTTAGAAATCCTCAGAATAACTTCTCTTCATTGGGTGCTGTTTCTGGATGTATGGAACGAAATTTGGGATTGCCGAATTTGTGTTCATGCACCTATTACATTTAAAATAATTAAATTTTCGCGCCTAATACGCTACGATTAGTAATGGAGTTTTACAAATGATTGCGGAGATGTGCTAATATGGACAAAATTGCGGTATTATAATTTTACGAAACCGTTACTGGTGCGAGAAAGTATGTGCTGCTTAGCGCCACTAGTTTATTTTTTAAATAATAATTTACTTAACTTGGCAGCGAATTTGTACGTTCCGACAATCTACTTTCGTTTGTTGTAATAAGCGAGTGTTATTATGAATCCATAAGAACACGTGTTTCTTTACGAAGCTCGTAATAACACCTGAACGAGAGGTTATGAAGCTGTTAGCTCACCGTCAAGTGTCACACATAAATAACCAAGCCGCTCTGGGGATATATGGAATACATTACTACATTATAGTGTAATATACCCCCCCCCAAAAAAACACACTTTTGATACATATTGAGCAATACACATCCCCATGAGCACCTTTTGGTTGCGTTAGAGCATCCCACATTTTTATTCCGATTGTATTCTATTTTGAATTATAAAAATTATTGTCTCCTTGGTCCATTTAAAACTTGTCACATCTATTTTCATGTTATAGCAATGTGATATTACCCAAAAGTGTTGACTTAATGTTGAATACCAACGAACAATAAGTTACTAACAATAACCTTACCGTACTGTAGGTTATTGTTAGTATACCATCCTTTTATAACAATCGCTGGAACAGAATTTTATTTACGAAAATGCAAAATTGATAATCCTAAACCAATCTGGCTGATGCCACGGCGCCTTTGAATTTGAAACCGATACTTTAACTTTTGGGAGTCCTTTATATTAAGTCCCTGAGACTTTTTAAAATTTCAAAAAAATGCTCCATTTTTTATTAAATTTTGTTGTTTAGTAGTGTGAAGTTCAAAATTGTTTCAGAGTATTCCTACAACTAAAACATTGAAGATTGATTTTTTCCCTTAATGAAATCTGTTCCTTGAAGATAGATTTTGAAATAAGGTCATATACAATTTTTTCGAAAATTTGAGTACTTTTCGCGTAAATTTACGTTTGTACGTATGGGCGAGAAAGAAAGTGCTGTTTAAGCACCACTAGCTACTTTACTAGATGAATTTTAATAGATAAATTGAGAGCAGATAATATGCAACAATATTCTAATATTTCATATCAAATTAACTGTTATGGACTACGGGGCGGTGGATTTTTTCTTCCACAAGGAGGAGGTGGTCCAGAAAAGGTTGGAATCCTCTACTCTTGACCGAGTACTTCGAGGCGGCAAATTCAAAGTGTATATACGTTTTGGTGGATTGCTTTCGACCAATGTTCGAGATTGCGTATTTTTAAGAGCATTATAAATTCGCAGTTTTTTAGAATATAAGTTTCCTGCGGATCATAATCTAACTTCAGTTTTTGTTTCAAAGAATATTGACAGTTTACACATACAAACAAGCATGTTTTAAGCTACGAAAAAGTATTGAACGATATGTCGATTATCTTCATTCCTATTCGTAAACAACAAAAAAATAAATATTCGCAAGTGGCACTGTCAACAATACCAGACAATTGAATTTGAATGGTTCGATTGCGAATTATTGTTCAAAATAAGAGTTTTCTTAATTACAAGCACCACACTAAAAAGGTTTAATTCAAACATAACTTGTTTGCGGTGGAAATTTCGATTGTCTCTTTTCTGTGAGTGCGTACTCTTCTTAACATTTTCATTTACAAGCATACAATACCCCCAAAAAAATATTTTTGCATTCAAATGCATTATTGAAACAATCCTAAAAAATTACTGCTGCTATTTTTTGCCAGCAGTTTCCCCTCACCATAACGCTAATGAACTATTAGTTCATTTTCCAATGCTGCGAACATATTTCATAAAACATCGAAGACAGCACTCATATTTATCAGAAACCAATTCTTTTTCGAAAGTACACAAAACTATCCCTTCCTCAAAACTCTGCCCACTTCACTAAAGGAAGCGCCGTATAACCTCAGCTGTGTCCACTACACCACTGCTTCCAGATTCTGTGGGAGAGGCATAGTCGGTGACCTTGGCATTTCTTCCCAACCGCCCGCCTGCCCGCCCGCGCTCGCGCACGGCTTCCCTACAGGTGAACAGAAGGTACAATAGGGAGGCGGAGGACTGAATCACCGAGTACCCCGGCGTTCCTTTCACTCGCACTCCAATTCACAAAACTCTTGGGCTCCTCTTCAGAGACTTCAATACAAGATATGAATAAAAAACATAACAATTCTCCACAGAAATGTCTTCTCGCATTTTTAAATTAAATATCCATATCATCGAATACAATTTATGCACTCGGGTACAATACAAATGTATTCGCGTACGAAGCTGGTATCTCTATCACTCGTTTTCGGTCACAATGCTGGAGACGTAGACGCACCGACAACCACAAGCAAGTTACCCAAACATACTTACCCTGCGATGGCGTGAAAGAAGCGACGAAATCCCTCAGTAGGATATCCGGGCAGATGTTTTCACAGATACAGGAAATTAAAATACGAGTAATTCACAAAAGCACTCAAACTCTCGCGTCTGGCGCGAGCGCCGCTCACTACACTTTTCTGGTGTACCGGGGTCAACTGCTGTCAACACGCAGCCGCTGCGGTCGCTGGAGCCCCGTACTACTTACCCGCCACGTCGTTCGCGGCGCCATCTACCGTTTGCAATCTGAACTTGGCTTGCTGTGTTACCATTAGTGGATTCCCGAGGAAGAGCTTTTGGAGGGAACTCCAGCCTTTTCAACTCGCTTACTTGGAGGGTCGAGGGCGGTACGGGCTCACATTACTCCTAACTTTTATACATATAATATTTATCGGGGCATTATGAACAAATGTTTCCACCTACATTAACTTTCTTGGGGCGTAGGTTGTACTAAATTGTTTCACTTTCACGCAGGGAACGTAATTTCTTAGCAGACCTACATACAAAATGAGAGGGGAGGATGATTTTATTCATTCTCAACGGAAATCTTTCCAAACAAGTACAATTTTTCGACAGCCTATGTGATTTTGGCTATAGTTTGACTATATAGATTTTGGCTAGTAGTTTGACTATATAGAACAATTAGAAATACAATACACATATGAATATAAATCAAATCATGAATGTAAATCTTGAAAGAAATTGAAAACTTGTATATAAACCTACATTTTTAAAACTTTAATAAAACAAAAACCAATATATTTTATATTGGAATACTTCTTTAACATTTTTTACAATTTTCTTTAATTAACCTTAGTATGAATGACAAACACGAGTGAAAAACACCCTTAAATTTTCTACATTTGTAATACTCTAAAAACAAAGGCTTATTGATGGACAATTAAATTATTTTTCTCTCCGACTGGCATATACTAGGTTTTGCAGTTTGTATTGTGTCCTTGTTAATTGATGAGTGATATGATTTTTCTCCCCCCCCCCCCCCACTTTTTTCTCCTTCACATTTTCGCACACCGTTTTCTTCATTTCTGAAGAAACATGGGTATTTCTCTTAAATATTGGTTAGATTCAGAGTACAATAAAAATTTCAACAGGATAAATCAAATCAATAAAATGAATCATCTCCTTGCACTATTTTTTAAAAATCCCCTATGACATTTCCAAACCCATAATATTAACAATAAAACAAACTGCTTTAACATCATCTTCGCTGTCCAAGCAATGTCACACTGCAGACTGAGAGGCCTGTGACACGGTCTGACACATCCTGACAGCTAAGAAACATGGACCCAAGCAGTCTAAACTTATGATTACAAAATGCTTTCATTTGCAAAATGACAATACCATGTAATTTACTACAAAGCAGCACTAACTTTCACTGAAGACCATGTCACAATTTGCACTGCAGAACTTGATTTCTTTGATTCCCATACAGCCTCATGACAGCAGAACAAACCTATCTACAAGTACATATTTTTACAAGTTTATATTGCCATTTTCATGACAGAAGAAAAGTTACACTTCTCAATTACTCGTTACAATGGTTGTCTGGTGAGTTTCGGCAAAACTTTGCAATACAATTTGTGCTATTCAAAATATGTCCTGTAAGTAGCAAACACACAAATGACAACACAACACACACACACACAAAATACACATATATGAAACCATAATAAAAACCTAATGGGAATGCATGGCATACCAAAACATTTCCTCCACTTACTCTCACTAGATATTACTCAACAGCTACTCATATTTATTTTTAAAAAGTGCACATCATTTGAAGATGTAAATTTGAGGGATGAATTGAACTTCGAAAGAAACCTCTGACTTTAATATTAGAAGTGTGGAACAGGTTCAATAATAAATGTTAAATTCAAAATTTTATGTTTTAATGGAAATCAGAAGTTCACTATTTTTACACAAACTTTCTTCTATTCTATCAAAATTTAAAGAAAAAATGCAGTCATTTTCCAGATAATTTGGAAAATGTCACAAGGGATTCATGTAAAGAACCCCTGAAATTAAAATATTTTAATGATCTCCAGAATGGCACAACTAGATGCTACTTACTTCTGACACTAACAATTTTCAGATCAAGAGCTACTAATCTGATAAAGTTCTGCATCTCCTATCTCCACCTACACAAATCTTAACGAACGTTGGAACATCATTAGAAATCCCATAAAACACAGTCATGTTGTGAATTCTAGTGTTAAGGTAATTTAAAATTGACCCAAGACACCAACACTTTTATCCCATCTCGATCAGGTTTTTCGTCCAGTTTCCCTGATCCATTGAGCAAATGCCGAGATGGCCCCTTGTTTTCCTTCTGGACATAAATGTAACTTCATTTCTGTGCACATCTTCTAGAATTCAGTGGGAAATACAATTATTCAAATTATCGTTTCCATGTTGTCGCGGCAGGAAGTAATAAGAGCCAAAATTTATTGCTTATTTATCCTTGAAAATAGATTTTATTACATGGGAGTTTTTTTGTTTTTTTCTCCCTTTCAAAATTCAAAATTTATTGCTTATTTATCCTTGAAAATAGATTTTATTACATGGGAGTTTTTTTGTTTTTTTTCTCCCTTTCAAAAATTCAAAATTTAAGTAGTATATGACTTAGTGTAGGGATCACAGAATTTTGAAAATGTGCACACAATTCACTTTTCCCCATAGCACGTCATACGCAGTTTTTAACTGTTTTTTTGACGTAAAATAAAATAAATAAATGAATAAATACCATACAAATTTGCTATTACAAAATGTTCATTATACACAATAAAACAAGAAGAAAGTAGAAACAAAAATCTTCGATATTTCATGTACGCAAATTGTCTTGTCTATAAACATACAAGAATACATGGAGCCAAGTAAAATACCAATACGTATATCAGAGGGAAATTGATATACCCTTTGAATATTTCCAATATCTGAGAATTAACAACGCACTTCAACTTTATTAAATCTAAATTATAATTAAAACACATTTTGTATTAATATACTTGATATAAAATCATGATTTACAGCAAGGGTATAACTCCACCAATAACCACCCACATCTACAGTTGACAGTGTGCACTAATTTTATGGATGAACCTGAAATTCAGAATTTTAATAATAAACATCATACTTTAAAAAAATTATACTTTCTGATTTATTCATAAGTGCAAAATACAATTATTTACAATGTTAATTTTCCTCCCAGTTTTAACTAGTAGTTTCTCTAACATTTTTATGAATCGTTCTCCTGTGTTTCCAGAGACTTTTCCGGCCACAGAAATTTTTATTACATATTCCACATAAAAATACCGCCCCTTCATGACATGCAACATGATCCTGAAACTTGTATTTGTTCTTGAAAGTTTTTGCACAATAATTACACTCATACACACGAGGATTATGGCGGTTCTCATGAATTTTCCGAGCAGGCCAAGAGCGGAATGTTTTATCACATATCCTGCATTTAATAGGTCGCTCTCCCGTGTGGATTCGCTCATGCTCTATCCATTTCTGTCTGTTATTGAAGGTTTTTCCACAATATTGACAAGTCCACTCACCACACACATGGAGAAGAAGCCGCTTTTCACAAGGAATTGCTTTGCGACACAATGAACACTTCATTGCCCTCTTTGTTGTCAGGTGAATAACAAGTGACAACATATCATTAAACACTTGTTGACAAACAGGGCATGTATATACTGAAATACTCACAGAACCTTTAATATTCTCCCCTGGTTGAAATGTTTTAATTTGAAATAAAGATTTTATCTTGCCTTCTTCATGTCTCTCCTTGTGCAGACGGTAAGACTTCTCATTCAGAAACACAGAACAACAAAGTTCACAATAGTACTTGGGAGGTGATTTAGAAATAGGAGTTACATGACGCATTTTGTGATGCTTCAGGCCAGATTGAGATTTAAAGCACTTTTTACAAACATCACACACGTATCTACGACTTGGTACCATTTTCAAATGTCTAAGATTGATATGTCTCCTCAAATCTTTTCTACATAAAACCTTGTGACCACACAACTCACAAATGGTTGATAACTGACGACACATTGCCATATGATTCTTACGATCTTCTGAATTTTTAAATAATTCATAACAGAATCTACATTTATAAGAATAGTCACGAACCGAGACAAAATTCTTGTTAAACTCATCACATTCTTTTTCTTCTGATATTTCCATGTCCGTTTTGTTTTTCTTACATTCAGCACAAATTGTGTCAGCATTTTCTTTAGGTTCTTCAGACTTAACAGGCACTAAAGGCTGCTCTTCTTCATCATCATCATCTACAAATTCAGTATTATTACTGGCTTCATTTTCCTGGATTTCTTCCTTTACACTGCAGGAAAAACACAAATTAGTTCTACAATGAAACATAATTTCTCTGTTTGGAATGTCAAAGGTATTAAGAAGAGATGATACCACTTGTACTTGGGAAACATGCAAATTGTATGAAATTGCACAGGGGTGGTGTATGTTAACGAAATATCTTTCACAAGATTTTAAAAGCAAGCTTTATATCCTCATTAGAGTTGAGTTTTAACTGCTCAAAATAATTAATAGTACCACAAAACACACTCCAAGTTATTTTGTCTCGTTTTCATAATTTTGTTTCAATGTTAATGTTCTATGTTAAATAGGCAACATTATACTTTAATTAAGCAATAGAATAAGAACAAGAAAAAAATCCAATTTAAAAAATGCAAAAGTTTGATTAATTGCCATTTGTTACAGAGAAAAATTCAAAGGATTGTGAAAAGAATGATTTTATTATTAATATTATCATAATATTATATACTTTGCAAAATTAACTACAATACTAGCTAAATATCATCTATTCCTTTCATCTATTGATACTTTTAATAAACAGAACACCCAAGTGTAGCTAAAACGCCCTAATTAGTATGAAACATTTGATGAACATGATGCCATCGCTATGGAAATGTAGAGACGCTGCCTAACTCTCAATTCCCAACTCTTGGTTCCCGCAGTATACAGTAGAGGCAGCACTGACATACTCAAAAAAATATGGTCAAGCGCAGCCAAGAAAATATGGGAAAAAGTAAGAATCAAATGTCAGATTATGGATTGGTTGAAAAATTACTATTAGAGGCAGTATATTAAACATGCACTATACAGCCAAACTAGAAAACAGAAATAATATGAGAAATAAAGAAAGGTAAGCACAGTGTAATAATTATTTCTTTACACATACCATTGTGTAAAAACTAATAAATCTCTCTTTCAAAATGTCATCTGTCGAATGAAATTAGAGTAGTAAAATTTTCCAATGCATCAGTTCACAACAAGATCAAATCATTTTTTATGAAAATGAAGGGATCGATGAAAAGAAATTAGCATACCTTGTCATATCATCCAGGTAATTTGAAGTTTCCTCCTGAAAAATCAAACAAATACTTTAAATCATAAACTTACAATTTTCTTCTGCCTTCTAATGCAAATGTACATGCAATACTGTACAAACACCTATTTTTATACATTATGTAATGTGTCTATACTCTACAATCATACGATTAAAGGCCAGACAAATTGTCATAAGGAGGTATTGCAAGATAATGAAAAAACATTTTCAATAAGGAGTTGTATAATATGCAAATTATGAAATGACTACATGATACAAACAGAAGAACAGAAAATCATTTTGTTTCATTTAGCATGTTATTGCATTACCTTCGTATGGCACCTCTGATGGGTATTTTCATTTTTAAAATTTACTGATGCTCTGCAAGTTTGTAATAAAAGAAAATTTTATCACATTCCATTCATATTCCATTTTTAGGAATCCGTAAAAAGTTACATGAAAAGTATCAAATAAAACTCTTGAATTACATTTGATTCATTACAAAAGTAGGTTTAATTATTTTTGATTTTCTAATTTGAGGCTCCTACCCAAAAGATACTTTGTAAATGATAACAATAAAGAAAAGCAATAACAATAATCATAATCAAAATCAACAAATAATAACATTATATTGGAAAACCCTAGACATTTCGGGAAGTACATTACTCAAAAAAGAATACTGGCTTGCCAAAAATAATGTATCTGAATGCTGAATCACAAAAAGATATCAAGTTGATTGTTACAGCCTTTGCCGAATATTTTCCCCCCTTTTGATCAAATTCAATTTAACAAAACTACAATCGACATCTCAAGTTCCATCATTTTCACAAAAATAATCTTGACATTTACAGCACTTAAGGTCCAGATGTAATACGGGCTATTTTTCTAAACAAATCTGATTTCATTTTTGCGTAAATCTTAAAGATTCTTCTCAATGGGTTGTTAGCTGAAGAATCATTCCCCATGGAATGGAAATCCTCCTTCGTATTACCCGTCTTCAAATCAGAAAGTAACTAGAGGTGCTACAGAAAGGCACAGACTTTCTCTTAGTAGTTTTCTAATTTCCTTGGTGTGGACCGGCTTTACGGTCTTGCCCCATTACTCTTGTCAGCTGCTATCTATCGCTGCCCAAAGTACATTTCTTAGACAATTCTTAGGATTCCTAATTGTAGAACCGAAATATTAATTAAAGGCTAAAACCTCATCCTAAATAGCAATTTTCATTGAAAAATATGGAACTTTTGTTAAGAAAATAGTGTTTATTAGAGTTACTGTCAATGCAAAATTCAAAGCTCTTTTTCACAGGAATCTATTGAGTTTTCAAAAAACTTTATTTCAATTTGAAGAACAAAATAAATAATGTACACAAATTGGTGAAAAAGCGTGTATTATCGGCATGAGAGATATTTAAAAGAAATTACATTGTATAATTTTTGAAAAAACAAAAGACTATAAGAAAATAAACTTTATGGCATATTAAACAGTACAATTAGCATTATACATTGGAAAATGTTGAAGAAAAAATTTGGAGCAATTTTTGAAGAAAATGGCATATGAACGTTTCTGAAAATGTGGAATTTTGAGCTTGTTTTTACAAAAAAAACTGTTGAGTTTTGAGACACTTTATTTGACATTATTTAAAGCACATGTACTCATAAATACAATAACGTAAAAAAAAACCTCCAATATAAATATTTCAGATGTGAGAAACAAGTCAAAAAAATTACATTTATGGTAGGGTTCGTTTGGTATTAACCCTACCAAAAATTTAAAGCAAAAATTTGGAGCTGTTTTTGAAAAAATCTTTTTTGTAATTGTTTAAAATTGCAAATATTGCACGCAATTCTGCACGAAAACTACTAAAATTACAAAAAATTTACATTAATTTTTTGAAAGAACACATGGACAACAAATTTCACCTGAAGGAAAAATCTCTTATCTTCTATTTTTTAATTTTAGGAAGATGTCGAAAAAAATTCAAACTTCCCAAATTTTCAAAAATTCGCAGTTAACAGTGAAAATCGGACCTATGCCACCTTTATAAATTTATTGTACTCTATTCTTACAAGAAATTTAAAGAAAAAAGTTGAAGCCGTTTCAGAGAAAATTTTGAAAATGTCTGGGGGGCTATCATGTAAAACACCCCCAAATTTTAAAGAATGTTTTTCAAAATATCAAAGCATCAACTAGAGCCCAATGGACGGGTTTCTTCAATGTGGAAAAGATTGTATGTATGGTTTAGACATTAGTAGTGTTCACGGACGGACGGACGGACGTTTTGAAGAAAAGAAAAAGAAAAAGAAAAAACAACAACAACATCAACTTTTTCTGTATCAGGGGACCCCACAATGTGTATTTCCGTTAAAATATCAAAATCGATTTTCCGCAGCAAATAACTTTCTCCATACTACGTATATTACTCCGTATATACGTATGGATACGAGAAAGTAAAAACAATATGACAAACTATCACCCTATCTCAATCTTAAGCGCAATACTGAAGCTGTTTGAATCCAAAATACGGATAAACTAAAACCCAAAATTTCTTGTAATTTTCTCATTAGACAATTTGGATTCATGAGCAAAAAGAATATTGAATCCAATCTGATTTATTACACTCAATATATCCTAACAAGCATAGAAAATAAATAACAAGTTGACTGTATTCACACAGATTTTAGTAAGGCATTTGATTTTGTGAATCATTCTTTACTTTTACAAAAATTGAAAGCTTTCGGGCTCTCTGGTCCTTTATTATAATGGTTCTCTATTTACCTTACTAATAGAACTCAATTTGTGAAATATAGAATAATATCTAAGATTTTCCAATATTATCTGGAATACTTCAAGGTTCCCAGGTGGGTCCACTGCTTTTCATAATTTTAATAACTGATCAGGCATTGTTTCAAAGACTGCTACTATTCTTGCTTTATGCAGATGCTGCAAAATTTTTAGAGAAATTCAATGTTATAGTGATATTCTCTCTTTACAATTTGCTCTCAATAGGTTAATCAAATGGTGTGAAGACTATGATCTCATTTTACATCCTGGCAAATGTAAATTTATCATTTTCTCCTTTGAATTTAATTTCTTACTTGTGTACTCCAATTAACTCAAATTTGTTAGAAAAAGTAAATTATTCATGATTCAGACATTGTTTTTGATTCCAAGATGTCCTTTGTGCGTCACATTGATTATATGATTAACAAAGCAAACCAACTGCTTGGATTTATTATGAGAATACGTAACGAGTTCAATAATACTCTCACAGTGAAAACTTTATATATCATTTTAGTTAAACCCATTCTTGTGTATTCTTATTAATCAGTAGTTTGGTCCCCATTTTTCATATTAATACTCATAAATTAGAAACAGATCAACAAAAGTTTTTTAGAATTGTAGCGACTCGCCTTAATTTACCAAATCCATTTATTGATCATGTCTATCGTGCATTATCCACTTCCTTAAATATCCCTTCACTGTCCTCATTGAGGGAATACAATGATGTGCAATATAATGTCTGTACAAATTAATAACGAAATTGACTGCCTGCTTTTGTTGGAACAATTGAGGTTTCGAGTTCCCACAGCAACAAGAAGAAAAGCTCGTTTCCTACCTTTAAATACTTCTGCCTACACTTTTAACAATCCGCTTACTCAAATGTGTAAATTAGCAAACAATAACCATTTCAATACATGGGAATTGATTACCTCGATTCTTGTCAGAGAATCAAAAAGAAAATTGTTAGTCTTCAGTTAAATCTGTATGCATAATATATACATAATCTAATTTTAGTTTGGACTAATATCTTTTGATTTTATTCTAATCAGGTGTTAAAATTTCAAATTGGTACCAACCTTGTTATACAGACATGAATCTGAATGAGTTCAGTAAGATTTTAAAATATTCTCACTTTCATACATATAATATTCTTTTGAAAAACTGTGTTTTTGGTACTCTACAAATTAATCTTTAGTTTATTAGTATGCTGTTGTGATATATTTTTGATTAAGCTGTAATTTAATCTACATTTCATACGAATATGTAAACTTGGTAATTTATATTTTCCCTTACTGAAGCTATCATCTACCACTGCACAAAACATTTCTGTATTTGACTTAAGTTCATTTATTAATAAATAAATTATTGTCAATATGATGAACAATGTTGTAATGATTCATGTTTCTGGAAATTTCCAGAATTTTCATTATTAGACATGTCCCTGTTACTTTAAAACTTAAATCTGAACTGGTGACCTGCAGCAGCAAAAATGCTGCTTTTGAGTGAGCAAAATTGCTACTGAAGCAGCAAAAATTGGTGGTTCCGAAATGGCACATGAATTCTGAAGTTGTTATTACTTTTTTCCTCGTCGTGTCACATCAGCTGATCTTAAGCAGTGAAGTAGTAAGAGAACATAGTCATAACTTGAAGAATAAAGAATTATGCTTTAAAATAATTGAATATTTTCATTTTTCAATCAAACTGTTTCACTGAAAATGTAATTTTCTTGGGTATCTAACAAAAACTATTGGCCTCTCAAAACATTAGACAATCATCAAGATTTCTGTCAATATATTAATACATTTGAAATTAGCAATATAGAAATTCTTATCACATTCCACAACTTCACTTTGACAAATTGCTTTCACCTGGCATCACTAACAACTAAATACACACGTGGACAAATTGTTAGCAAAATCATTCTTTGTACTCTAAATTATGACTTTATGGGTAAAAAGCATACTAATTGGATGGGGGAAAAATCATTATATTCCTGTAATGTAGTGTGTGCATGTTCAGAAATGCAGCCCTTGATTTAAAGGTCTCTTTCAGTGAATATGGGTGTTTTATATTCATTGCGAACACAACCTTACCATTTTAATAATATTTTTATGTTTTCATAGAGGTACTTTTGGGTGACAATTTTCTTCTCGTCGCTTGCCTGTTTGCAGTGCAATTCATCAATCCACATTCCAGGTCAAGGCTCCATTGCAAACCCACCCCTGAGTAACAGGGGTGGGGGTGCCCTGAGGTGAGTAGGTGGACTTGCTCACACTATGAGTGTCTGAGACAGCGCGAAGATTGGCAAGGCAACAAATGTGTATATACAAAAACGTGCCAGAGTGGAAGTGTTACTACAATCCAGTAATAATCTGTGACTGAAATTAGTCATATTGTAGTAGTTAATGACATGTATATCAACAGATCTGTGAAAAATTTGAAGGAAGGTAAGCAGTCCAAACCTCAGAGAAAGGGAAAATGTGGATGAAAGATGGCTACAACCACCATCTTTTACTAAGAAAAGTATCTATAAATAGACATTTAACATAGTCTCCACTCCGAAGTGTTGTCGAAGAGCATGGCACACAAATTTCCTCAATAACTCTGAGAAGGAGGGTGTTAGATGACTTAAAGCCACAATGATCTCACAATAAAGAAAAACAGAAGGCTTCCACCATCAAGAGGCTTCTTCAACGGACCTAGTTGCACCAAGAATGAACAACACAGCTGTGGGAGAAGGTAGGCCATTTTATATAATTGATAAAAAAAATTTCTTTCTCCCCTGATTTTAGAATGTTTGTGTTGGAAAGGAAGTATTTTTTTTTATTGAGCAGATTAATAAAATATTTTCTACTAAATTTGCTTCAGAGTTTATTCAGTGATGAAACCATTATCTGTGCAATGGATAGCCCACAATATGTTAAAAGACGGCCAGGGGAAGCCTTCAAGAAAATATGTGGTACAACGAGTGAAGTTTCCCACTAATGTCACAATTTGGGGACTCTTGTTATTTCAGAGTATGGAATGCGCAAAATTCACGTATTTAAAGGCAATACGTATGGGTGTGTGTGTTTGACTGACCAGGAAATAGCACAGATATGAATCCAATACCATCACTATACAGACTTCTTAAAACATAAGTTTGACACCCTAGATAGATCAGATAAATTACCACTTGACTGATAATTAGTTTTACTATGTACCTAATGCTCATTTTCAATCTGTGGCTTCGATCAGACAGATAACTACTTTCACCAGCAGTTGTGTCATTTCTCATGTTCAGTCTGACAGTTAGCCAATGATAAATTTTGCGAAGAACAGACCATGCCTCTTGCTTGGAGTTAAACTGAAGCTTGGTAGGCAGTTGCATGTTACTTGCTCAGGTGAGAGAGCATGTTTCCCCAGACAATGCACAGAAATGAAGCAAAGCATAGTATTTATCTCAGCCAGGTCAACAACTTAATCCGGTTCTTCAAGATGATTAAAAAAGAATAATATGGTTGGCCATGTTACATGTTGCTGAAGTTCATTCAGAAGTTGCTCCTTTTCAATTTCAGAAACTGAAAATTCTTGTTGGTTTTCAGCATATGTAACCTAGTCTCCATTACATCCAATTAATTGAGAATAGCATCGACCCACATCTTAATGGCAGAAAATATATTGTAGCAATTGGAATACAATGTCAAGTTTCTAATTATTTAATGTGTAACACAATAAGTGAGCATCTAGATATTGAGTTGAGAAGTCTTCTTCAAAATTTAAACATGCTATAGAACGATTTTCCTAAGGATGAGCCAAAGTGACAGTTCGCAAAAAAAAGTGAACATCACATGTATTTCAGAGAAGTATCCCTCCGCCACGACAGCTGTTCAGCCACACCCCTTCTTAAAGTGCTAATGGCTCCTGTGAAAACATTCCTATGCAGAAGTCTTAGGAGTTTCGCAGAAGTATATGCACGTAAGCGAGTCTGGGAAATATTTAAATTTAATTACGTGTGTGGAAAATCTCTTAACATGCTGTCACAATCAGTATAAGAAAACAGCCACGAATGTAAATAGAAAGCTCTCAATCACAGCTCGCCACACAACAGCACAAAGGCTGGAACCACGTGCATCGGCACGCAGCTCGCATTAAACTCTCGGTTTTGAAATAAACATAATATTTATCACATAAAAAGTAAATTCAATGTAATATATAAAGAAAAAAATAATTTTTACAGAAGAGCACATAACACTGCACTTCCTAATTTCAATTATTTCTCGTGGCGCACTATATTTTTGTCAGATGAGGACATCACAAAAGGAAGAGTCGAAGCCATTCATTTACAAGTTAGCCAACTGTAAACGAACGAATGCAGGAAGGGAGTGTAATGGGCTCAAGGGTACGACGAACACAGAACCTTCAGTTATGTTGCCAGGACTAGCTGTCACTTTGGCTCATCCTTAGGAAAATCGCTCTATATTTGAAATTAGAATAGAGAACACAAATGATTTTATATCTGTGTTTTGAATAATAATAATAATAATAATAATAATAATAATAATAATAATAATAATAATAATAAAAATATATATATATTCTGTACTTAATCAACCAGAATTCAACCATAGTCGTGTAACTGGCCTGTATTAATCTGTAATAATTATTCATCAATAAAGAACTAATATAAGCAAAACTGAATTTTTTCATTATTCTACTATTAATTAGCTCTTTATTAATCCTAATTCTCACTCAACTTCCAAACACCGTGTATACAACACTCAAGAATATCTTGTAACTCACTTTAAATGCTCCACCAAAAGTCTTCCAAAGTACTGCATTTGCAGCTACAGAAGTAACATATAATTCATGCCAACGATTAACAGTTTCACAACAGTTTAAACAAATATGAGTAGGCAGTGGATCCTCTTTTTTAACCTGCAACATAATAATTTTAAAAACATTAATATAAATATTTCACTAACAATGTATAACACTTAATTTTTATCACAGAAATACTTGAACCCATGAACATCTTCCATGTAAATTCTCTTTATAATTACATGTAAGATTAATAAAAGTATACAATTTTTGGGGGTATTACATTCTATTACTCAATGGTCAAATTTCAGTTTAAGTTTAGAAATTTGTAGTTTAAAAAATTACCATTTATTTTATGCATGATGAAAATAGGAAGTTAAAATATATATAACGTTCACGTAGAGAACAGAAAAAAATGAAGTACATCTTCAAGAATCAAGTCTTAGTCACTATCATTAATCCTATAAACTCAAAACAATTGAATCTACCTTTAGAATACACTCTATTACATTTTAATACTGAAGGGCAAACAAGAAATCAAATTGTTTGCTTTCCTATATATCAGGCAGCACTTGCAGAGTTTTAAAAATCTTCATTATTTACATACATCAACATTTCTTTTGATTTTGTTCTCTTCTTTTAACAAATGATGTAACTCTGCTCAATTACACATTACTACCCTCATATTGAATATACAGTTATTGCAAAAGATGTAAATTTTACTATTAGTTTTCAATAAATTAAAAAACATTAATATTTGATCTTCACGGCATAAAAACTGGATATGTTAAAAATACATGTAACTGAAGTAAAATTCACTGTATGTGCACTTCAAAATTAATAAAATTAAAATCTAATACCTTAAAAGGAAGATACATTTCAATTTTTGAAGATACGGAGACATCTTCATTGAGGGATGGTAATACAAAAATTGGAGCCAATACAGTCCCTTTCTGACCACACAAACGGCACAATTCTTTTCTCACGTCATCTAACAAAAGTCGATTTGCATATTCTTCCTTATTGTTCTCTGGATCTAAAAAAAAAATAATTATTTTTTTAAAATTTTTATTAGTGCGTACTTAGATAATATTCTTAAAATAGACAGAAGAAAAGATCCATTTCGAATTCCTTCCAAGTTTAAAGAAGTTTTAAGAAATATCCACTTATAATAGATCCAATTTTAACATTACACTTTTTAAAAAATTTTGCTTTGAACAAGGACATGCTTTTTAACAGCAAGTTGAAAATTCCTTTTAAAATATGAACGGTATTTCAGAGCGCAGTGCCAAAACTAAGTTCGTTCATCTCTTGTGACAATGTTTTCACTCTTTTTAGATGAAGAAAATAAGAATTTGTTTGACTGTTTTTCTGGAACAGACTGTCCAACTGTCTCTAACAACATCACATGAATGAGGGAACATAAACATATTGTATTCTGGTTATGAATTTTGATTATCTCTCAGTATACTCATGGAAGTGGTTCTGGGTTGAAATACACTAGTTCTTACATCAGACTATCACAGGTGCTGCAATTTCGCTCATTGATATTTTTAAAATGTTTGTAATCTTAGTCATAATAACTTTCCTCTATATTGGTTACTTATTCATAACTACGTGCGTAAATCTTCACTTTTCATGTCTAAAAGTGCCTAATTAATAAATTTTGTTACCAATTTTAGGTGCCTAAATCATCAATTTTTGGGGTCTCAAATTCCATGGTCTAGTAATTAGGAAGATTCTGAATTTTCAAATAGTTCTGTTTCCAACTTGCAAAATGCTTAATTATCATGATAAGCTCAAATTCATGGAAAGACAATAGTTTCAAAATGGTTTACATGAATTCAAATTGTCCACTTCTTTTTGTGAAGGGTGGGTTTCAAGGGATGGTATGTATTGAATTCCGCAGTCATTGATTTTTCTCCTATAAGCATACATTCAACAGATTGCTGAACAGCTAGTCAAGTAATATTAGAATAATTATTCCATTACAGTTAATAAAGGAAAGTATATTGTATGAAGCACTAGTTATTTTGTTACCTCCTTAAAATAAAAATATTTCTCTACAATAAAATTACATGGACATATCAAAAGTCTGAAATAGAAAGTGAGGGTGGAAGGACAGAGGGGAGTGGGAGGGAGGAGGAGAGAGGGGAGTGGGAGGGAGGAGGAGAGAGGGAGGAGAGAGAGGGAGGGAGGAGAGAGAGGGAGGGAGGAGAGAGAGGGAGGGAGGAGAGAGAGGGAGGGAGGAGAGGGAGGGAGGGATGGAGCAAGTGAGAGACAGAACACCCACATACTTTTTCAAATTGTAAATTTTGAAATAGTGACACAAAATTTGGAGGTTATACAGTAATTTTACACCCATTTTCTCTTAGGATGTTTTTTATCAATCTCTGAAAGGCTATCCAAATGGCACATTTGAGTTACGACTTTTCTAATTTAATTTGCTTATGTTCATTCTCTATATGTTTGCACATGAGCACCTTCATGAATAATATTCAATTTTTTGTAATTTTTACTATCTGAAAAATAAATAAACTGTAATCTAATAGTAAAATTTCCTAAAGTAAAGTCTAAAGATAAATTGAAACCAACTACTAATTACAAGTAGGTCAAACCCTGTTATCCACAGTACCTTGGGGATATGATTTTCTATGGGATGTTGAAGAAATATAATCATGATCCATAATCGCAGTATCTGAAACAGAAAAAATATATAGTCATATAATGTGAACATAAGGTAGGCAGAATTCCAATTAACACAAAATTGCAAATTGATGCAGATGTATGCAAATCATACGTCTTTCCTACAACAAATTTCAATCAACATACAATCTAATTATAATTGCTAATATTAAGATTGACTGTTCTCTAGTATAATCCATCATATTTAAGACAGCTGCAAATATGTTTAGTAATCCTGAGCAGAATAACACTCACGTTAAAGTTACAACAGCTCTTTTTCATGCAATTACTTACCAAGACAATTCTTTGAAAAGTATCATTTGAAAAGTGAAGTTTGATTCCAAATCAATTTGCATGCCAAGCTTTTAGAAACAAGAATATAAAACATCACAGAAATATTGTGAAAATGTGTTCACAAGATAAAGAGAAAACTTTCTCAAAACCTGAAATATCCTACACCTCATTCATACGTAAGGTTTGAAAACTAAAAGGACTGTTTTTATTCAGTTGTCAAAATACTTCCAGAAACTAAAATATCATAATAGAGGAAGAGTGAAAATCCTAATAGTGCTATAAGGATATTTTTATAAACTACTTACTTAAAAAAATATAATCAATTCATATTTTTGTATAAGAACAACAGTAAAGAAATCTGCAGTTCTGCTTTCTTACCGACATGAGATTCCAATGTATTACTGCTCCGAGATATAAATTCATCATTACTATCTGAGGTTTCCGAAAGAACTGAATCCAACATATCATCAGTTTTAGAAGGATCTGAAAATAAATGATAAACCAGAAAACATGAAATTAGGAAGAATAGGTGAAGGAAAGTTTCCTAAAAACATAGCAGTAAACAGATGTTCCTTTTCGTCCAATTTAAGTGACTTCTGACATAGCTGTGCTGTGTTTATCCAATCGAGAGCTACAAAACCACAAACTGGTGTTGTAACAAAGCTCCTGATTGGTTAACTCCATTAAGGCAATGATCTGTCACAAGTCACTCTTTTCAAATTAGACAATGTAAGAAACAATATCAATAATGCTTTTGAAGTAAAAATTAAATATCATGAAATGTGAAAAAATAATTAAATAAATGAGAAATGCCAAATAGTAGTTTAGATTAGCTTGAACCTCAATCTCTGCTGCAAGAAAATCAACTCTACGCAAAGACTTGTGCCAAAAGTGTACATTTTGACAGAGCAAAAAGTTTGTGCAAATCTATAATTTGATTTTCCTGTTTTCCATGCCTTTCCACCTTTTGATTGTGTGAAATAGTAGAATGTGATATTAATCACTAGATATCGGATGTTTAGGCACCTAAAAAGGCACTGAAAATGTCAAGAATAAGGAGAGAAAAGGCACTGTCATAAGTTACATACACAATAAAATGAAAAATTGTAATTTTTATCCCTATTATTTTGTTAACTTAAATGCATAAAACGAGTTCATACATTTTAATGCAAAACTAGATGTAATGAGCAACATTAATTTATTAAAATTCAACCTTATCACAATTCTCGCCACATGGCTACCCGGACACGGAAAACGAGACGTTAGGAAATCAAGGCTCTGGGACAAATATGTTGACCATTTAGACCGAACTTTCGAAACTTTCGAAAAACTTTCAAAAAGCATTCCCCAACATATAAATACAGGGCGCCCGAAGCAGGATTATTCAGAGCTTCCCAAGCAGTGCCGCGTGTGTGTGTGCCCGTGCCTAACGACCCGCCACCCGCCATCACTCCGCCGCCTGTCTCGAGTTCGACCTCATCGTTCAACCTCATCTCTACTCATCGCCATGGACCCGAACGCCGCCTCTACCGCCGCCCCGATGCTGCAGGCTGAGATTGGTGCTATGGTAAGCAGCCGACGCCAACAAGAGCGACTCTCGACTTCCTTCTCTCTCGTCTCCTCCCCCATCTCATCTCTTAGTAATTAGAATGGCAATAGGTAATTTGGGTAAATAAATTTAATTCTCTATGAATGGCTCTTCTCTCATTTCCCCTTCTCCTCATTCCCGACCACTCAGAACATTAACATGAAACCTCTCTTGTGTGGACTACGCTTGAAACTAGCATTCGCACAGGAGGGACATCACATAGACGTACATATTTATAACTCTTCTACATTTTATTCTTAATAGTTTCCATTAACCAGTAATATTTGCATATTACCAGTAACCAGGAGACAAAATCAATTTTAATGCGGAGAAGGATATCTGAACGTTGTGAGTAGCATATATTTTAGCAGTCCAACACTAGCAACACTGAAACCTTCTGGGAATTTATATTAATTTCCACTTAAAATTTCGGTGCCCTCAGTGTATTGTCAATAGACCATGATCTCAGATCATGGCTGGTATTTATCAAATAGGGAAACGGAGAAAAATCAGTTAGTGTACTTTCAGGAATTCTCTCGTAATTTGAAATACCAAGATGTGAATTGAAGTTTCGTAATGAATGGTCACGTTGGACCATCACCGATTTTCCGTTAGCATTGTATATAAATATAATAAATAAAAGACAAAACGGTTCTAAAAAAGGTATTTATGCAAAAAATAGGCATTTTTGCTAAAATAAGCAAAAATAAGCATTATAAAACTTCGTCATAAGTCATCATTTGTCATGATTTGTGGACATACTATATTATCAGCCTTTAAATAAGTTCTCTAGAAAAAAATAGACATTTTCCCAAACATCCGATATCTATTAATCACATTGAAATTTTTAATATCCTACTTCTCTCTGCCTGCAAGATTCTGGAATTTGTGCTGGTCTGTTCAATTTACTTGCTTTGCAATATTGTGATTCAGATGGGGGTACACAAATGTAATTTTTCTGAAATATCTCTCACACCATGAAGATGCACATTTCCAACAATTTGTAAACACTATTGCATTTGTGAGTGGAAATACTTCAAACATATAAAGCCAGGCACACAAAGCTTTAATAAACAATCCGGAAATTCATCTAAACTGGCCGATTTTTTTTTTTTTAACTAATTATTTTGAGAATTTCATAATAAGACGTTACAGAAATGAACACCTTGTCTAAAATTTTTGGGGAAATGTCTGATGTTGAATTTTGTTGCTGAAGACCCTTAGTGAGATCGACAGTGGAAGAGACTATCCACTGTTGCAGGATTGTTTACATTTCTATCGTTATCTTTTAAAACATTCTCTACAACGTTTCTAGTTGATTTGGTCATATGTTTTACTATATTCCACATTGCTTTTGTTTTATTATTTGAGTTCAAAACATCCTGATCACGTTTCATGATTTTAGCCTGCCTCATAACATTTTTTAACAATGATTTGTATTTTTTGAAGTAGAGCAGAAAATCTTGAGATACATAACGATGCTTAGAAAAGAAAGAAAGAATTTGTTTGTTTTTACATGTCATAAACCCTTGCTTAATCCACAAATTGCCTTTCCGTGAAATATTTAATTTTCTTTTTTGAAGAGGAACACGTGTGTTAAGAAGAAATGAAGCGTTGCAAAAATACAATTATATTTATCATTTGTATCAACAGTATTGTAAACCGCGACCTATGAATCCTGCAGCAAGTAATCAATGAATAATTATATTTTACTTTTAGTTAACATTCTACTCATATGTGTATTATTTATTTTGTCAGTGTTTGCATTTCTTATAATTCATATCAACTAGTGGTTTTGTTAATTATTACGGAGTTTGTGCATGCCATAGCTGACTGCACTATCAATCTTCTGTGCATGCACAGATGCATAAAAGTGATGCGAAACTTGAACTGCACATACGCACAAGATCTATAGTCCTTTAACATTTGAAGGTCCACTAACTATTATTTGATTGATTGCCTTTGAATTTAGTATGATCCATGTAGGTACTGGTATCATAATATCTAACTTGATGGAATTAATTAAATTAAGAAACTGTTCTTTCTCACAAGATTCGACCAGAAAATTAATGTGAAAATCTCTGCCTATAGCAGTGGATTCAAAGGAGGCAAAGTAAATATAATTACTTAAGAGGCCAGTAGAGGCAAAGTAAATATAATTTTTAGCATAGGAGATGTACTACAGATATTACCAAAAACATTTTCAACAGAATACACATTTAATTCCTTCTAGGAGATAGAATCGATATTATTTCTAATGTAAAAACAAGAACCCCCATATGTAGGACCTTTATGCGATTCTCTCTCTCTGCAACAAAAGCCTGCGAGGTAAAAGTTTGGAATTTGGAAAATGCTAAGTTCATTAGGAGATAATCAATATTCTGTAAAGCAAAGAACATCCATTTGATTTAAAGCGCTCTGTAGAGCTGCCTCAGTAAACTCAGTTTTGATGAAATTTTGAAGGGGGTCAATGATGAACAAGAGGTCAATTGGGCGTCTATAACCAAATTTGAACCAGCCACTGACAAGAATAATTAAGATCCCACTGATTGCAAAGAAATCTTAATGCCCTTGACATTGTTTTATGATACAAACAAAATATATAATAAATTAAAAATTCACTCATCTCTGGTATTTGCCATTCATCTTTAGGATCAGACACAGGTAGGCTGGTGCAACCGGTCCAGCAAAGTGAGGGGCACTTAATAAGGGCCCCCGCGGACGGGCATCACTAAAGAATTTAACATATCTCACTCCATGTGTACTTTCCCCTTACACCACCCATAATCTTACACTAATTTTATACTTAATTTCATAGATTTTAACTCCTAATTTTTTTCTGGTAGGGCCATTTTGACTTTCTGCAGCAGAGTGTGTGAGAACCTAACTGCTTAGGATGTTTAGAAAATTCAACGAATTATAATTATGTATTCACAATAATACACTACTGTGAAAGAAAACACTTCCTGCAACACACACTGAAAAAATGTTATGATAAATTAAAAAATACTCAACATTTTGTTAACATTGCACAACATTGATGATTAGAAATTCAGCTTTTCAGAGGAGGTGTTTACAATTATGAAAATCTAGATATTTACCAAAATATTGGACTGTGAATTTGTTATCTTTAAGACATTTAAGAGCAATTCCTTGTGCACAATTATGTATGCTATGTATATCATAGAGAATAATGTAAGGGGGTTAATGGAGCAAAAAATACTTTAAAAGGGGTTGAAGAAAGAGAAAGGTTTGGAATTACAGCTTATTGCGTGAAGATTTAACCCATTAACGCTATTGGCAATTTAGTGACAATGGAACCGTCTTAGGTTCCACATAAAATTCAAGGTGCTACTCATTTGCACATTGGAATACAAATTATAAAACACACTCATGTAAGCTATATAATGTGCTCACCAAAAAGAAAAAGAGCTCTTCAGTTAAAGGTTTAAGATCACTGGTCTATATAGTCTAAAACCCTCTGGGCCCAGTTAGACCCTCAAAGCTAGTGTAACAATAATGAAAAATTTCATGGCAGCAGTAAAACTAATTTTTCTTTAAAGCAACTTTCTTATTATATTTTGAAGAATGACTACAATTTAATTGACTATTGACTATAATTGAATAGTGACTACAAGTGAATGAAAATTTACAATCATTTCCTTTATCTGAACAAATTCATCTTGTTCTTAGACAGTGAACAGGAAGTACTTGTTCAAAAACTGCCATATCACCAGCTGGTGAACGCACAAACTTAAGCAGTCTGAAATATCTTACCATCACCATCATGTGGTTTGAGCAAATAATTCTCCTCACCTTCAGAACCAGTCAATACGTCTTCAGGAGGAGCTAAAATAAATCCAGTACAAGTTAATGAATGAGGAGAAAAAATCAAACATAAGAACATATAGAACTAGAAGCAAATTTACCTGGGGTAGAAGCTGGTTCAGATCCTTCTGGAGGTATGTTGGATGGGTGACCTGGAAGAAAATTTATTCTTAATTTTTATATAAGTAGAGAAGCACACAACCATGAGTCAAAAGACTGAACAAACAAGACGGAAAAAGGAATGTGTTCCAAAAAAAGTATCAGTCAACACAAGCTCTACAGTTCATTACTTAAAAACATTTGTGGAAAAATGGTGATACTTGAAATTTGAAATATAATTTGGGTTTGAAATGCATAACAACAGGTTATGTTTACTAATATACTGCTCAAAATGCCACAGTACATGAAATCTTACACCACACATATACTCAAAATATTTCCACTCCTCAATAAAAGTATCTGATGACAAACATTTAAAAAATATGATGCACATCCTTGTATTTTGTAGATGCAGTTCCTAATAACCAACACAATTTATTAATAATCACAAGTTATATCTTCCAATTGAATATAAATGAAAATTTAAATGGATGGAAACTTCACACAAAAGACAACCATTTGGAAAAAGAAAAGAAAAAAAAGAAGAAAATGTCTTCAAAAAACCTCATTCCCTACTAAAAACTAAAATATATTGCTACATGACATCGATCATTGAACATCAAATCTTTGGTAATATTCAGTCTTTCGGATAAATGAAGCAACATGTTTTTTTGCAAGCATTGTGACCATTTATTTATTTCAAAGAAAATGAAATTTTCAAACCCTGATTTGTAGTATAAAACATTATAATGAATGCACTGAACTTCATACAAAAGACGGAAAAATTTAGCATATAATGATTGGCATGCATAACCTGAAATATCTCTGCAAAAAAAAGAACAGGTGCCTTGATTACAACAGTAAACATGAATCCTATGTATTTAAAGTGAAATTTTTGTGAAAAAGTGAAAATTTCCTAGATCCAAGATAATGTATAAATGAGAAAATGTAAAACAACCCAAAAAATACAAATCTGAAACATGGCCATTGAGATTAGGCATCAAACTAGTTTCTCAAAGTAAAAACTTCTAGAGGAACAATTAACGTACTATGATTCATTCTGAAGTTAATGGGTCCCCCCCCCCCATTGAATTTAATTTCAACACCAATGTTTCAGTTCACAACAGAAATGCTTCAATTAAATATACACAACAAATTAATGTAACATTACATAGGTCTAAATAATTAACTTACTAACTTAACAAAAGCAACTAAAACTACAAACATTCCATTTCAAATATCACAGGCAAACAATTTTGTAAAAAATTTGCCTTAACTCTCCCACTGCCATCTTACACCCCATCATTTAAAGAAAATAACTATGAATTTTGTGATAAGCCAAAAATCCTGGGTTTAGTTGAATGAAAAAATTGGGATCCAGCATTAGGAATAATGATATTGTATGCAAATTTGAATTTAAAGAATACACAATCAACAAAATGTAATATTCCATGCTTGGTATCATAGCGCTGAGCTGATGGACATGGCCCCGAACACATTATATGCAAAACATGTACAGAGGGCATTGAAAGTCGTGATCTTGTGGAAGTATGCAAGGAAACACACTCTAGAAAAATATTGAAGCGAACACACATAAGCAGTTGGTGAGGCGTGAACGAATTTTCCGTATAAGTTGGGTATTATTTAAATGATAGTGAGGCAGGAATTTATGATTAGTTAGAGGTTTGAGAGCTTGGTATTGTTTAAATTATAGTATTAAATTGTAATTGGAAATTTTATTAATGTAGTAGTTGGAATTTTGAATTAAAATGGACTCCATGTATCAAAGGGATACATATTAAGGTAGCTCCTTAGATGGAAGAATTTTTCAATATGTAGCTGAACAGAGTCGCGAGTGAGTGTTTCATACAAAACACACAGGGAAAGTCATGGTCGCGTATGAATTTTGTGGAAAATATTAAGTCCTATTAATAGCAAATTGTTGAGGACATTCAGGAACATTTTTAATTTAGGCAAGGGCGCGAGAATTGGTATAACAAGGATCCCATGGACAACATTCTGCCAATCAGCCGAGAAGCCATCTCTCCAGATAGTGTTGAAAGCTTACAAATTATATTCAAACCCATACGTTGTTTTAATGTTCTACATTGAAAAAGTAATTCTCATGAGATAAAATGTTATAGTTGAAAAAGGCTGATGATTTATGTTAGTGGTCATCAATATAATAATTGGTTTCCATCAATAAAACTTCCAGGAATTGTGATTCTGAATAGAATTACATATCTACATGCAACAGGTAAGGAGTAAATGCATGCTGAACCCATGATTAATTTGGAAGTAAATTTAATAAATTAGTATTAACAAGAAAGAATTTGTGAGCATAGCAGGGCAACAGTAGAAATAACAATATTAACAATAGCAGTGGAAGTGATCCCCTTCATAGTATTCGATGTTTGTTGAAATAGGATCCACAATAGTAAAAATAATAGGAGACCAAAAGTATTTCACAATATACTATTGGAAATTAAAATTTACAAAATTATCAATGCAATCTAACAAAAGCATCTTGCAATGTAATATGGAATTCTTATTTCAGTTCAGAAGCAGCTAAGACAGAGAGTAAGGTTAATACAATGTAGAATTTTTTTCCCTTTCCAGACAAATCCTCTCAATTCACGATTGAAAAAATGTATTCTTTCTTAAAAATATGAAATAAATCAAGACTGGAACACCAGTATTACATGAATACTAACATAATGTTGGTACAGCACCACAGCGCAGATTCTTCCTAAAGGGACTCTTATTAACGAAATCATCCGCCCTAAAGTGACGACTGCATAAACGCTTAGACTTCACATTGTAATCCTCTGCAAGGCCAGCAAATTTCTTCCACTTCGCACAAATCACGCTTCTGGTGGCAGGGAACCTGTGGAAGGTTATCCCATTATCACGGCTCTGGTACGAACGGGCCGATACACGGCAAACTAAACAATTTGCCATTCTGGAAAGAAGACGCATTATGGAACAGATATAATTTGAAACATTAAAATGATGTCCAAGAATATTGTGCTCCTACCTCACTTGATATTCACAACTCTATACATACACCTAAAATTGCTCCAGTCACGTCAGCAGGCAGTTATCGTTCCCGCCTTTGCAATTACGAACGCTTGGCCATGTGCGATTTTGTGCATGTGCCTATCTTCAGCTTAGGTTAGCTCAATATTATATCATTTTACATTAATATCATATCATGCTCGCATTTGATGTCCTTTTAAAACTAAATTAAACAAATACGTCATTTCAAATAATCACTTTACTCATCCCACGGCACTTGCATTGCACACGTGACGACCGACTGCGCTATCTACGCTGCGACGGTACAACTATATAAGCCGTTCGTTACAAAATTTCACGTTCTTATCAGCATAGTCACGGTGTAGGATATATCTTGGTGGCCGAGTGTTATTAGAGTAATTTTCCACGCAATATTTTTGGTTCTTTTGTGTTTTCATGGAAGTCAACATAATTTTTCAACTCTTTTCTCTACGCCTGTTAATAGAAATTGTAATTCTGCTTTTAAAAACAAATGAATCGACCAATCCTCAAATTTTCGAAAAGGGGAACCGCTTTCAATCCAGTGGCCTCAATTTTTAAAATTTGAATTTCAAAAATGGACGCTCCTGATTGGAAACCAGAACCCTGTCCCGAAAATGTAGATTGATTGATTGATTTTTTTCTTGTTTCTGGGAGCGTCAACTGCTGTGGTCATTAGTCCCGTTAGTGTAGTGCATGTTTTTCTCTCGGGAGATAGCGGTGATCTTCGCCCGCTGAATGGCGAGATCCAGCGCCGACCTACCGTCGGCTAGTGGGGTTTCCCCTTTACCAGGACTCTCCCACCAGCGGAGAGCCGCCCCAGCCGGGACAAGCTCTAAGGTTCCGACCGGTCTCCCGGAATATGTGGTAGTGTAGTGGTTCTTAGTGTGTGTGTCTGTGTGTAAGGGGAGAGGATAGGACAAGGAAGAGGAAGGAAAGATCGCGCGCGGTCGTGGCCCGTTTGGTAGGGTACTGCTCCGGCATTCGCCTGGTGTTGATCGGAGAAACCACGGAAAACTACCGTTCAGAGCAGCCGGTCGCTAGAATTCTCCAGACAGCTACTGAATTCGACCTAGCCCGAAAATGTAGAGAAATCTTAATCGCAGAATAGCGGTAGCAAGACGCAGACATTCTCGTACAATTGTTTGCAACTGCTATTCATTCGGTTGTTAAATACGAGGAAAGGGGTCGTCTCAAAATCCCGGTATACACGGCACAGTTTTCGTGCAGATTCTCATACAGTTTCTGTACAGAAACTTAAATATCCTTAACTAGAATTATAAAAGGCAAAAGTCACGCATACACGGTAATACGTTTTCTGCACGAATCGCCATGAGCCGCGGCTTATAGGGGAGTTTAATGAGAAACAACTGAATCGCGCCGTCCCAATGCTTTCTTTGGTGGTATTTCTGTGCGTTCTGGCTGTGATCTTTATTTAGTATTAATTAACCATGAGGAGCCTAGAGAATAAAAATAGGAAGGCAGGAATTGGGGAAACGGAAATTTATTAAAAGTATATCACTTCACGCAATCGCACCTTGACACATCTAACCACAAAACCGAAATCACCGATTACCGTTAGTGAACGATTCTGACGCTAGAGGCGCTTGAGTCCAACTTCTCCGTTCTCGGTGAGCTATAATGTTGTGAGCACTGTCCATTCCACTTAGGGCCGGCGGTTTCACCAAACTCGTTCAAGTATCTCGCTAATCCTGTTTAAAGTAAACACCATTAAAATTAAACTCCCAATATAATCGCGTTTATATGTGCATCTGTTTCACCGCTGAATATATAAACTCGATTAAGTTAAACTAGTTTTCATGCTAAAACCCTGAGGTTGGTACTCGCCGCGGAGCATTGTGGGCCTAAAACTTTTTGTCGTATTCTCTTTGCAAGCGCGAAATTGTATAATATTTTTATTATTTTGTATTTATTTTACGTCAAAAGAACAGTTGAAACTGAAAAAGAAAAAAAAAGCTCTCATGTAATAAAATCTATTTTCAAGAATAAATAAGCAATAAATTTTGGGCTCTTATCCATGATGTCCTTCGTCAAGGAATAATAATTCCTGCCGCAACAACATGGAAACGATAATTTGAATAACTATAATTCCCAATGAACTCTAGAAGACGTGCACAGATAATGAAGTTACATTTATGTCCAGAAGCAAAACAAGGGGCCATCTCAGCATTTGCTCAATGGATCAGGGAAACTGGACGAAAAACTTGATCGAGATGGGGGTCATTGACCCGGAGGCTGCAGTACAATACTTGTTACAGGTTGTTTATACACATTTATACAGTCCAAATGGTAAATAATTCATTATGTATCATTGTTAAAATTAATGTTACTTTTCTTGTGATGCTCAGTATAGTCTCTAATTGTATAGAAACAGTTATGCAGCAGAAACGATTTCACTTTGGATTTAAACTTTTCTATTGAATTTAATCGTTTAATGTCACCTGGCAAAGTGTTGTAAAATAATGTACATGTATTGTATGTGAATATTTTGTAATGAGCTGTCGATACTGTCACCTGATGAATATGATTTCTACGTCGAGTGTTATAGTAATAGACTTCGGCATTTTCTGAAAATATTTTCCCGCCCTTGAGCAAGTCATTTTTTACAAAAACCACTGATTCTTAAATAAAGACAAGGTAATGGTAAAATTCCTAGATTAATGAAGAGAGGCTTACAAGAATCACGTTGGTGGGATTTGGTTATTATTCGTACAATTCTTTTTTGTAATCTAAAATTCTGGGAGCTATAAGACGTATTTCCCCAGAATATTATGCCATATCTCAGGCGGGAATGAACATTCGTGAAATATACACAACGAGCAGTATGAAGGCTGACTGAATTTGCAAGAATTCTGAACGCGTAGCATAATGAACGTAATTTTGTGTTCAATTCATTTAAATGGACGTTACAGTAAGCATTGTTTACGGGTGAGGCCAGGTGATTCCGAATCTAGCAATTTATGAAATTATCAAATTAATAACAATTTGCCGACTGCTAAGATATGTCGTTCCTTGATTGACAATCATTCGTTTTTCTTGCGTAACGTGCACAATTCGTTTGATAGAAGAGTATTGCACAACGCCTGGATGAACTGAAGGTCGGCAACAGCAAGCGGAGCATTTATTTTTGATAATTTTTTTTAAACAGTAAAACTGTACGTGATATTATATAGGGGTGAAGTATAACTGCTCGTTTTCTTAAGCTCCAGAATCGCCCCTCCTCTTTCCTAAACATAATTGATGAATAAAAGTACCAACAAAGCGAGGTTAGCAACACTAGAAAACTAGAAAGTTTCGCTCCCGGATCGGAAGAAAATTATTTGTATCGGTGAACGAACTACAAATTTGATTTTATAGAATTGCTAACAAAAAATAGCAACCAACGTAGTTAACACAGCTGGAGGTTCTTGTAAAATAACAAACGAAAGGAGAGCTCAACGAAACGTGCGAGTAACGGAGCTACATTTATGTTCAGAAGCAAAACAAAGGGACATCTTCAGCTTCTATAGCATTTGCTCAATGGATCGAAGGGGGGGGGGTGATGAGCACATGGGGAGATTGCAATCGGGTAATCGGGAGATGACAGCAGTGACGTCGGCGAAGGTTTGTTTACTACTCGCGTAACTTTTCTTGAACGATGGCCTTGCTTCCCCCTCCCTTGAGAAAGAAACAGCTGAAGGCAAAGGCTCGCAGCGAGCATTGATGACAACATTCCAAGTTTTAAGACTTCGTTGGCGCGAAACAGAAGCTAGTCAAAGTTAGTTGCTTTCATACTCGAGAACTTCTGTTCAGCTTTATAACGATTATCGAAAGGAATGGCTGAGGCAGGAGCAGGTCCTTCAAGGGAGGTATCTAAAACTCCTATCCTGTGTCCCTGCCGTTCTCTACCCAGAGCGATGACCAGAGCGGGCCCGTTTCACAGAAGTTACAAGTGAATTCACTGTTAATTTGTTAGAACTGCGGCAACTGCGTTTCACAATCGTATTAGTAATCGCTAGTAGTTACAAGTGAATGCCCAGAAGTTCAGAAGTGAAATTCTATAAGAAACAAGCGTTTCTGTTTCTCAGAACCTACTAGTAGTCAAATACAATAGTAAATGAGTAGTATTATGTGGCAAGCCTACAGATACGTGTAAGAAAGAACGATTTACGATTACAAGTGATATATGTTATATAAATATATATCACTTATATATATAAATATATAAAAGAGGTTTTATATATTACTACGAAAATGCAGGAGCTCCTTGATCGCATTGGAGGAACATGAGAAGTACATTGAGCAAAAATTCAAGATTACAAATGAGAATAAAGAAAAAGGAAAGAATAAATATAGTAAGAATACAATACTAAAGAAAAATAAAATACAAAAGTAAGAATAATACGTAAGAAGTAGAAGGAAAGTTCACGAGAAATCGCTGGAAAATGGAGTAATTTTAAAATGGAAAAAACAACAACAAAAAACAACGGATTATCTATAAAGAGAAGTCTGAAATTAAAGTAAAAAGAAAGGGCGGAAAGTAAAAAAAGAAATAGAATTGATAGTAAAAATAAAGGCTAAACCAAAGAACCCCAGAGACAAAAGACACGCACGCAAAACCGAAATACGCGAGACAGACTCTCAAACACAGTCAACTCAATTCCAAAGAACGCGAAAACGAGCATTTTAGTTCAAATAGAATTGCACTGCGGGTAATTCACTTGTGGGCATTCACTAGTATCCAAAAGTGTTGTAAAACCTTTGTGAAACAGAACTTTCGAGTACTTGTGATTAGTACCAGTAACTTGTAGCCTTTGTGAAACGGGCCCCTGGCTGCACACGTAGCAGGTATGCCGTTGATTGTCCAGAGTTTGGCATTACTGTAAATACTCTAGTGGCCGACTTTGTAACTAATACCCCCAATCCGCCCGCATTTCTTCAATCCATCGTTCAAGAAAAGTTGAGCGAGAAGTACATTCACTTCACTCTCTCTTTGGGCACAGAATACATACCAGTGATACATGCAGGAAGGATGTCAGGAACAGCGAATTTCCTCAGCTTTCGATTCGATGCGGTACTTGCATATTGTTCTTCAGAAAAATGGTCAGAACAAATGCGAAACCAATATAAATCCTTTATTTTCGAGTGAAGTAATGAGCTTCCAATTCTTTTAAGCCAAATTTCACCCCTGTAACATTTCATATAAAATACAACAGTCACTACGGGTGTTTCTCATATTTGATAAAATGCACAAAACATAACACAGAGTAAGCAATCTTTATAACTCACCTTCTTATATCATTACTCGGTATCTTATGAAACGACCTCTGAGGCGAGGTGTCGGCGGACACATCACAACCAGGAACACAGCACTCCATCACTCTTCTGGCCTTGACATTTGTGGAGTCCTGTTGAGCGACTGAATATAACAAATTAACAGGCACATCTACATCGGTATAATAAATTTGGCTGAGCACTGAATCGCTGACCTGTTCAACGCAACACTCTCCCGGTTAATATTGGCTGTGTAACAGAAGAGACGGAGAGAAAGACACCGACGAATAACAGAGGCGAAGGCGGACAAAAACAAGGGAAGATGATCGAAACAAGGACAAGGACAAAGATAAGTAGAGACAGGATTTTTACGTAATTACGTATTTTTTGTCTTTGTACTTACCGTTCTCAAAATTGTAATTTTGGCGAATCGTCGCCATCCTTACACAATATCCAATTTTTTCGTAACATATTTTTACATATTTAGTACTATTAAATATTTTACATATTTCACTGTTTTCACAAAATATTTGTTTAATCAATTTTCAATTTTATTACATTTTTTTATGAAAATAAAAATTAAAAAAAAATTCTCTCTACATTATTACTGTCTACTCTCGTTCATTACATCAAGACCCGGTCGGATGTTCTGTGCGCTGTTTCAGTTTCCTCAATGGCGGGAAGTGCGCGACAGCGATTGACATCATTTTCACCTTTTGGTGTGAAAAGTAAATTGGCGTCGCGTTTCGTGACTTTAACCTTAATTTCCGAGAAACGTTGGCGATCGCCGACGTGTAACACTTCGATGAGAGTCCTGAAAACTGCAGTGATTTGTTGCTGGTCGTAGATATCGCCAGTTTGTACAATGGCTTCTAGTCTAGCTGTTAAACTAGGGTCCAGGATGGAAATAGATGAAGCTTTTTACTACTGACGGGAAAGTTGAACGGTGGCACTTATTAAACTTATCAATAATATTCATTTATATTATATCTCGGTTGCAATTTTGATAATTGGCTGAAATTTCACGTGTTGATAGCTGTCATGCCATTTTGATAATGATACAATATTAAAGAAGTAATGATCACTAGTTACATTTAGACAATTTTCTAAATTCATGGTTTCAATATTTAGTCAGTGGCAAATAATTTGCATGTATTATTTGCTTACATTTCGTAAAAATTTGTATTAAGCTGTTTATATTGTGTATGACTATATTTACATAATTTAGAAATAAATATTGTTTATGAAATAAATTTTTAGTTCGCATTCCCTGGACAATTCCATTCATGGCTTAGAATTCCTAATCCTAATAATTTTTGGCTTCTAAATTGCCTAGCATATTTATTTTACATAAAAATAACGTTATTGAATTTGACGCCATTTTGAAAATAGCTCCGTAATGTAATTTTAAACATCCCTGTCGTCATTACGCGCCACCTCCATGCATGTGACTGCTTCCTCCCTCCATGAAAATTAGAGATTTGAATAAGTGTTGGAATTAACGTTGAGTGCCGCCTCTGATAGTATACTCTCTGCTATGAACATTCTGGATTTCCTCCCAAAAATTATTTAAGTTTAATGTAGGTAATATTTCTGTCAATAAAAATAACACAATTTCCTAAAATAAATATTTAAAAAGCCGAGTTTATAAAATGCACGGAAGGAATCACTTCTACCCGAATAGCAGAGGCCCATATTCGTTGGCACTTTTCATATCCGATGAATGCGCATGTGGATCCAAACGTTCCGTATATTTCATTTTCTTACAATTTAGCACTTTAGCATCATCGCTAAGATCATGATATTTACTTCGAACAATTTTCAAAGCGAAAGAAAGTGACTTGATGTATATCTGAGAGAATAGAACATCTTTGAATTAAATTTCTGAACGAGATGCGTAGAGAGAACCTAAACAAAACGAAAGAAACCAAATATTGTAAATAACAAACGTGAAACGAAATACAAACCTCGACAACCGCATAACACGGTCCAAAACTTACTAATTCTCAAGGGATCGCACAACAGAGGTTGCCACCCATCACTTTCTCGCTAAATGTGACGTCATTCTCGGCACCTCTATTCCCGCGTTTACTGCCTTTGCTCTTTGTCTCTCAGCCCTGCGCTTCAACGCGCGTTAACATGTGTCTTCGGTGGTGCGACCAATAGGTGCGCCTTGCCGAGCGCTACGCGGTGTCGCGAGGGGAATCCCAATTTTCTGTCATCGTCTTTATGTCTTACGCACTTCGCGTGATACTGAAAGTACAGAAGCTCTATTGATAGTACTTCATGCATTATTTATGATTTATTTGGAGAATTTGTTTTCATTTGATATTAGATTTATTGATTCAAAATGTACACTTAATTCTTTGTTGGCCGTTCTGGAAAGAAGTTCCTTTCTGTCTTTCATTGTGAACGCATATTTCCACCTGCAGTTTCACGCAGAGCGCGCTGGTGTGAATACGCGCGTGTGTGTGGAAGGTACTTTCATTATTTCAATATATCGCTGAAGGTGCAATCTCCAGTCCGTTGGGGCACTAACCGACTTTGCGTTTGATCGTTTCTGAAAATGCGAAATTTTGATCTCATTTTCAAAACAGAAAACTTGTGGGATTTCGAGAAACTTCATGAGACATCGTTTCTACCACAAGTATTCATAAATGCAATAATGTATTCAAATTGCTGGTAATGTAAATATTAACGTGAGAGATGTAAAAAATATAGAGAATTTAAAAATATGAAATATTTTTGCTAGCCTTCAGTCGCCCGCTTCCAAATTACGCAGCTGGATACTACGTAAGTTAGAATTTGTATCTTATTTCACTTTACTATTATTATATTATGTTATTTCATTTTAAATGATGTCCTTGAATTGTGTTAAATGTGAAAACGAATAGTTGAGTGGTCATTGTTGGCTGTTGTAACCACGGTGTAAGATATATCTTACACCGTGGTTGTAACCCACTGATGTAACGCCGCACTAATAACTGAAAGCGATAATGACGCCTGGTTTTCTTTCGCGGTAATATGAACTAATACTTTTATAAATTCGTAGAATATTACAATACCATAGTGTTGAATAAATACTATTATATATTTTTCGATCTATTTGCATTTGTTTGCCAATTCTATCAGTATAGTATTATTTATTAACTTTTAATTATTTTTCTTTCTCGCATACTGCTTACGAAGAATACTCTTAAGACTAAAATTCTCATCCGATATGTTCGTGAACACATTGCCAACCTTACACAACGAATACAATGTCAGAAATACATTTTCGTTTGAAGTTTTGAATAGATAATCTATTGCTTGAAACTAATTTTCGCACCAAATGTTCAAAGATTTCAAATGGGTTTCACACAAAAATGATAACTGAGATGTATTAATTCGGAGAGATAGTGGTATAAATAGTAATACATAACCATTACTAATGGCGAGAAAGTACATACTGTTTTAGCACCACTAGTTTTGGAATATATTTTTATTTAAGAGATTAGTCATTGTTTTCTTACTGGTTTTTCCATCTCTATATGCTCATTGAAATGGTTTGCTCAAAATGTACAATCTTATTTATTTATTCTTATTGAGTTTTGTTTCAAGATCCCATCAACATACTGTGGTATGAAACCCCATTCAATGTAGTTGAAGAAACAATTTTATTTCCATACGTATTTTAACCCGTCGCTCGGACCTACCTCGCTGCTGATGGAGCTTGCCTGGCTACCAGCCGGCAGACGTTGCTTCTGACCTCTGAAATTTTTGATGGGGAGAGGGGACGCATGCAAACTAGGGATAGCTAACCAAGCAACAAAATGATGAACCGCATTGGTTGACATGAATTTAATAACTATTTAAAACTTACTAACTAATTAATATTTAAATGCCCTTTGGATGCATCAATTCTCTGTATCTCACACACCCACTGTTCGTAAAAATGGTTCCGGCCTCGTGGCGATCTCACTGCATTGTTCGCCTTGGTGCGGACGCTGTGGAGGCGGCGGGGGTCGGTTGATCCTCCGCGCACGTACGTCCACGTGGGCGCAGCGGCCTCACTCGTGCTCTCCGGCGGCGAGGGGGCGCGTGCAAGCGAGGGCAGTGTGCCCGGGGAGACGCCACGCGGCCTCTGCGGTCGATTACGCTCCCACTGGAGCGGCTGCGCCGATTGAAACGAGCATTATTTATCCGACGCTCGCTAAACTTTGTGGCGGCGATGGTGTAACGGTTAACGTCTTGGGCTGTTATACCCAAGTTTGCGGGGTCAAACCCGATCGAAGCCGTGGATTTTTAAGGGCGAAAAAATTCTTCGTACGCCTTCCTTCGGAGGGGAAGTAAAGCCGGCTGTACCATGTTAGTAGATTTACTGCATGTAAAAGATCCTCAAGCCTAAATGATGTCTCTGGGCTAAATTCAAATTGCTTGTTTCGTCACCCAAATAATACCTTCTTTCTCCCCTAGTAGGCGAAAGGAGCGTAACAAAATTTGCGTGGTCAGACGGAAGAGCAGGCCTCATAGCCTGAGTCTCACCACGTGAAATAAGGCATTATTCATTCATTCATAAACTTTTAGTCAGGGAGCTCGATGAAAATCTCAACATACTAGAAGCTCGATGAACAGTTCAAAGATAATACGCTCGATGAACAGTTCAAAAATAAGAAGCCTGGATAACTGCAATCTCCGATATTTAAGGGCTGCGCGGGCCCTCCACCGTGCACAGACGCGGTGTCACACCTGCCAATCACGTACCCGATGTACGATCCCGTGACTTTGGCCCTATCCGGTTGCTAGCGCCCTCTTGAAATGACCCGCGACGTAGAGCCAATGCTACTACGCTCGCATGCCTATCTGATGACCACCACCCCCGCATCTGGAGGGCTCGGCTGCACACCTGGCCAGATTACCAGTCTGCCTACTCAGGTTTCCTTGTTCGTGCAAAATTCCCGACAGGGTTGCTTCGTGCCGTTTTGCTTAGCGAAGGCGTGAATTGGAAAATAATCTCAATTCCCCGCTGCTGAAGTCTTTTCGTTATAATACAATCGACTCCACTGAAGCTTAAATCTCTGTGCTGTTACAGTATTAATGACAAAATCCTTATTATCAGTCTTTCAATCAAGGAAAGACAAAAAATCTGATAATGCGGAAGGGTGGAAAGCAATTCTAGAAACAATTGCAACGGTTTTGTGAAGATTTGAAATACGATTAATATCTTTAAATACTTCGATCGGCTTTCTCGAGCGCGCGACAGTAAGGAAGCGCTGCGCGACCTTGTACAATAAAAATTCTTTTTTATCACGTGTCAAAAAAATCAAAATTACTCCAAAAAAATGCTTAAATAACAAGACAAAATTTATATCATTTCATTCGTCTTTTTACGCTCGTCATTTAAGACTAAAAAATGCGTATAGTTCTATTTGAAAAAAGAGAGATCAATACTTCGTAAAATACAAGTGATAAAATAGAAATGCATTGTGATAAGCCAGAAATCTCCGAGTTTATTTTTAATAGGAAAAACGACATCAAGCGCTAGAAATACAATGTAAATGTATGCAAATAAGACGCTGGAAACCAAGGAATATACGTTGTTAGGACGATCACTAAACAAATTATAGTATTCCATGCTTTATGAGAGCGCTTTTCATTTGGGAAACACGGCCCTTATAATAGAACATTGCATGCACGTGTGAAGATGGCATTGGAAGCCGTGGTTCTGTAGAAATATTGAAGCATTCATTATCTCGCTAACCACGTAACAGTGCACCTGTAGGCAAACGGATCGGTACGACTCTTATTTCAGTTGAGACAGAGGTATTAGCTCAATGATAGAGAAGCGGATAACTTATAATTCATTTCGACAGCTTTATATTGTATTAAGTAAGAAGACAAAAATATCATTCTAGTTTGAGTTATAATTTGTCATTTGTAATTTAAATTCAATAGATTCTGTGTTCGAAGGGGATTCATAATAGGATAGATTCGCGGATGGGGAGAATTTTTAATAAGTTGAGCTGAAGACAGACGAGAGTACTACTCGCGCAACTTTTCTTGAACGATGACCTTCCTTCCCTCTCCTTTGAGCAATAAACAGTTGTACTACCCAGAGCGATGACCTGACCGCACCCGCAGCAGGTTTGACTTTGTTTTTCCAGATGTTGGCATTACTGTAAATACTCTTAGGGCCGACTTTGTAACTAATACCCCCACTCCGCCCGCAGTTCTTCGCTGCATCTTTCAAGAAAAGTTGCGCGAGTAGTAGGTGTTTCATCCGAAGCACAGCCGAAACTAATCACGCTTGCGAACTTAGCTCCAATTTTTGAATTTTATGAAAGTACTAAATAGTTCAGAATACTTGCACAGAAACATTTGTAAACCAAAATTCTGTCTTCGCCTGACTCGCTGCAAAGTAATTTTATGAATTTCTTGTTATTGTAAGCACACAAGCTCAATTATTGACGGCATTTAATGCTTAGAGAATTTGTTTTCATTTGATATAAGATTTATTGATTCAAAACATAAACTTGATGAATTATTTGTGAAATGTTGGCCGTTCTGGAAGGACGTCCCTTTCTGCCTCTCACGGTGGATGCATATTGCTTATTTCCACCTAGTTACATTAGTCAGAGGGTGAAAGCGTGAGAATACGAGCGCGAGCGCGCGTGTGCGTATAAAGATCTTTATTACAAAACATACCAGGTAGTGAAATTTTCGAAAAAATAAAATTAATGTATTTGTGTGAAACGGGTCGAAGCAATAGAGCTTGTTGAAGTCGAGCTTTAGTGCCCCGTGGAACTGAAAGCCAGAACCATGTGCGCGGAAGGTATATATACCTGACAGGGACACGACGGATAAAATTATGTAAGTAATGTTTCAATATAAACTTTTATTTCACTTAATTTTAATTAATTTGAAATGCTTACATTTTTATTATATATTCGTTCTTTTGAATTTCGGAAATTACATTTCCGCCATTTCATGGAGGAGCAACCTCCAGTCTGCTAGGCGCCAGCTGCCACTCTATACCAGCCAGTCCTCTGCCACTAGATAGGCCGGGGCCTGTTCTTATTTGAATTGTATTTGAATTTGAATTCCGCCATCTTAGCCCCGTGTTGGGCCAATAGCGTCGAAGGGCGCAAACGCGCTGTGCGCGAAATCTACAGGCCGCACCCGGCAATTATTCACGTTCTTTGTGCGTAAACGAAACGGTGTCCTGTGATCGTTTTTGCGTTTATGTGTTTCTGAGACGATGTTCTGTGCTGTAAACTCGAAATGCCCCAATTTAGGCGTTGTTGGGTACCCAATTTCCCAAATAACAAAAACATAAAGAGTGGACGGCAATTCTTCAGGTTTCCAACAGATCCTGAAAGGTAAGCGATATGAAAAGCTTAGCATGGTTCCATAAAAATTATTTCATGTACTATTTAGTGATATTGTAATTAACTACTATTTAGTGATATAGTAATTAACTATGTCACTAAATAGTACATGAAATTAATTTAAATAATGTAATTATATGTCAGGTTATTGTAAACACTTACAATTATTATGAACATCCAATGTATTAAAGTCATGAAAACACTGGTTGCTTTAATAATCATGTAATTGATAAGTTATAATAGCTATAATAACATTAAGGTGACTTTGATACAACTATAATAGCTCAATAATACATTACTAATTTTATTACAGGTGTATGAAATGGCTAAAGGCAATTGACCCAATTTTGGCATCTTGCCCTTGGGAATTTCTCACAAGGTTAAGGTATTTATGCATGGAGCCCTTCACGCCGGAAATGTTCACTGCAGCAGGCAGACTAGCACATAATGCAGAACCAGTAATTTTTGCTGATGTGCATTCTGAGTTGCCGGAGGGAGCACTCAGGTGATTTATTGAAGGCTTACCACATGAAAGGCGTATGTTTCTTTTTTTTTTTTTGAGCAACTAGAAGGTGTAATAAGAAAACTTTTTTCTTTTTTAATTTAATTAAACATCCTTATTTCTTTTGCAGGATCTGCTCTACCTGCTCTGCATGTAGTGGACAACATTTCTCCCGAGTTCCCCGAATGTTCTGGTCAGTGCAAATGCGTTGAGAATGAAGATAAATGATTGCGTGTTGTTTTGTGTGTCAATACCATGTCTCTTTGCATTGCAGGCCCTTCTCCATCTGGTGAAGAAGTTGTGGAAGGGGACATTGCCGGAAGGATTAACTCTGAATTTTCAGAAATTGTAAAAGTAGGCGTTTTTATCCTTACAATTACAATATTGAAGATAGACTTTTCATTCGAATTAAATTTGTTGTGCATAAATAGTTCATTTAACGTGTGAAGATTTTTTTTTGTAAATTTTAGTAGGTTTTGTGCAATTGTGGGTGAACTATTTCCAATTTTTAAAAAATTACAAAAAGATTTTCTCGAAAACGGCTCCAATTTTTTATTTTTAGTTTAGGTATGGTTAGTGCTAAATGAACCCTATATATTGACAAATGCCATATTGCTATATTATTTTATTTTTTCAAAAATTACACCAATGTAATTTCATGTCGGTAATACTTTAAATACGATTTCTGCACGGTGTTATATTTATGAATACATGCACTTGAAATAATGTGAAGTAAAGTTTCTCGAAAACTCGACACTTTTTTGTTCGAAGGAGCTCAAAATTACTCATTTTCAGAATAGCTCAAACGCCAATATCTCAAAGGTGGCTTCAATTTCTTTCTTTAAACTATTTCAACGGATAGTGGTAATGACACTTTAATATGATGTAATGTTCATTTTTGAGTATTCTTTTGTTTTCCCAAAATTGGCACAAATGTTTTTTTTGTTTTTTGTTTTTCAATATCTCATGCCAGTAATATGCACATTTCAATGGATATATTATTGAATTTGTGAGTGAAAGTTCTTCAAATTACTTCAAATGAAGTATTTCGAAAACTCAAATAGAATCTGGAGAAAAAGAGCTTCAATTTCGCATTTACAGTAACGCTTAACTGGCGAGTCATTTTTTTAAAACCGCTTCAAATTTTTCAATGAAATTGCTATTTAAGACAAGGTTAGGTTCTTTAATAGTCTTAAAATAATATTTCGGTTCTACTATTTGGTAATGAAAGAATTGAGAAAAGGGCAAAAAAATGTATTTTGGGTAGCGATAGATGCCAGCTGGCAAGAGGATGAGGGAAGACCATAGAGCCGGTCCGCACCAAAGGAAATTAGAAAACTTAACTTCGAGAAAGTCTGTGCTATTCTGTAGCACTTCCAGTTACTGTATGTAATTTAGTAAATCCAAACTACAGGACCACTTGCTTCTAGACATGTACCAAATTGAAGTTTTTTGGGATTCAATTTAATAAATAAAAAAATGTATTTTTGAGGGATAATTATTTGGTGTTTCTGTAGCAATAAATTTTTATCTCAGGTTCTTTTGGCCCACTTTCTGTCTTGTGAACTATGTATAAGTCTTTGTGTAACAGTTTGGCATTTTTACTACGAAGCATAAGCTATTTTCTAAACATATTTCTGATGGTTCTTGAGATGTCTGTTGGGTATAATCTCCTGTGTATGATAAGTGCTTTTATTTAGTTATATTTTTTTGCAGAAATTGTGTGCGTTATGTCACATAACATGATTGGGAAAGACATGAAAATATTTTTTTAGTAATTGAGAAACTGTTCAATACCTGTATCAAATGTTGAGTAATTCTGGATGTATTATCGGCTTTTGGATTTTCATCCACGGTCCATTGAGCAACTAGCCATGCTTTTGGACAAATATGTAGCCTGTGATATCGGAATATTAGTGAAACCTACTAAGTCCAAAAACTCTGAGATAAATGAAGTTGGAGTAGAATCACGTAATTTTTTTTACTTAGTTCATCACTTGTACTAGGTAGGAGGTAAAACATGTTTCTTGTAATGCAGTTTAATGTGTAATATTACTTTTTTGAAGAAAGCAAGCAAAAAAAGATAGATTTTGTGGACTGTTTGTGCAGATGCAAGTTTCTTGTTTATTTAAAAAACTTATCAATAATATTCATTTGTATTGTACCTTAGTAGCAATTTTGATAATAGACTGAAATTTGACAGTTGTTGATAGTTGGAATGTCATTTTAATAATGATGCAATATTAAAGAAGTAATGGTTATATATGGACAATTGTCTAAATTCATGATTTCAATATTTAGTCAATGGCAAAGTAAAATAATCTGTATGTCTGATTATTTGCTTACATTTATTTTGTAAAAAATTGTATTATGCGTATTATTGTTTATATTGTGTATGACTACATAATTTAGGAATAAATATTGTGTTTATGAAATAACTTTTTATTTTGCACTCCCTGGACAACAATTCCATTCAGTGACTTAGGATTTCAAATCCTAATATTTTAGTCTTCTAAATTGCCTAGGGTATTTATTTTACATAAAAATAATGAATTAATTTGACGCCATTTTGAAAAGGACTTCATTTTAAATTTCCCGGTCGCCATTACACGCCACCTCCTTTGGTAGAACGCCCTTCGACGCTATTGGCTCAAACTGGGTCTAAGATGGCTGCTTCCCCCTCCATGAAAATTAGAAATTTGAATAAGAGCGTTGGGATTAACATTGAGTGCCGTCTCTATTAGTATTCTCTGATACCAGCATTACCTTTTCTGTTGCAAGGAATCGTTCATAAAAGGGCATTTTACGGCACAAATAATGTTGTTAAGATATTTTGTATACCAGCATTATAAACGACATTTTCTGTTGCAAGAAACTGTTCATAAAAGGGCCGTTTACGACACAAATTATGACACATTAGATTTTACGGCACAAATGATTGCGTCATCACACATTCAGCCAATCGCAACGATAAAATCTTGGGTAAGTAGCGGTAAACGGAACTGCCGACCACCGTTTTCTCGCACAGATGTCAAATACCCGGGACGTCACAAGATACTTGATTCGCAAAATTAAGTTTGATTCTCTTATAAATTTATAATGCTGCTACACAAAGAATAGCATATGCAACTCGTTTATAATGTTGCTTTATTGCATTCGTACAAATATGAAAACTCGCCCCTAACGTCGCTCGTTTTTATACCACGTACTCGTGCAATAAAGCTTAACATTATAAACTAATTGCATAAACTTTTATTCAATAAATTTTAATAAAAACGAGATATGATACACTTACAATTTGCTTTCAATCCCATAATTTCACAATGCATCAATCCAGAAAAAAATATTTTAATACAATTTTGTACAACAATTAAATAAATTCATCAAATCAGCTATTTATTATTCTAAACAATTAAATAACGAACAAATACTTAAAAAAGTAAAACTAACAAATGAATTCACTACCACAGCTTCATATTGCTCTATGGAAAGAAGAAAAAAAACCTATATAGTCCATTTTCTTGATGCCCAAAAAGCCTTGCTTCTGGGAATATCACTAAAATGCATTTCAGTAAAGAATCTCTCTTTTTCAAATATCAACCCAACTTGTTGTTTTTTTCATTGATGGTGCGAAAGCTTGGCAAATAGATAACAGCCCCTTGTGATTCCACTTTTTTGTAGTATGTGGGTATGAGTACTCCTTTAAGGAAATTTTACTTTTTGCCTTCATTCTATGGAACAAGGAAGCAAACGGGTGGTAATGAAAAAAGTAGTCTCTGGTAGAATGTGAGTAGCCAATTTTTCTAGGCAAAAATTAGAGCTCACACTCATGAACAGTTAACATTCTTCTGCATTAAAAATATGGCATCAGCCAAAATAATTTTATATGAAAACTCCATAGCACTTAACTAGACCGCGACTTATAAAATTATGATAATGATTTTCTCATGTTCTAATTTCTTTTTCAATTTTTTAATAATTTCTTTTTCTCATCATCAATTCCCTTGACTTGCGGGGCTCTGGGCGATCGCCCAGTCTTCCCATGCCTATCGCACCGGCAATGTTTACAGAACACACCGTATTGGGCTAAGTACGAATTCAGTCATTCAGATGTTAAGTGAGAATTCAGTTAGTCTATTTTCATTCTCCTCTCCTCTTCCTTTTTCTTTACCTTTTTTCTTTCTGTCTTCTTTTCATCTTTTTCTCACTCTTCCTCATCGATCTTCTGTTTTTCTTTATTATTTTCTTCTTCCTCTTCCTTTACATCTCCTCCTCTTCCTCATACTCAGCTTAAATTAATGTAACAAGGTAATTGTAAGAGTCACTGCAACACTATATTTTGAAACACACAAACATTAAGCAGGTTGCCTAATAGAACACTAGAGTGACAACAGCGATTAACAGTGATCAGCTAAATTTATTAACCAATTAATTATTGGATGCCTTCCCTACTCCTGTGCAAAGTACACAGATCCAGCCAGGAAAGAATCATGTAAATCAAAAGTTTACATAGTTCTAAACCAAAGAGTTGAATTATTATGTGAAGTTAGTACAAAATATCCCTGAAACAAACTACACACAGGTAATTGACCCATCTGGGATAAGGGAGATAAGCAGATTTGAAATATTCTGCCTACTAAAGTAGAGGAATTTCCATGAGGATATCTGAGAGCTCGAAGGATCTATTGTATTTAAAATCAGTTACGCTTGTGAGGCATTAGAATTCTAAACATCATTTTTAAGAGGAGTTTAAATGATCAAACAATGTATTTTGTCATTGTCTCAATCCTTAATTAATATCATTACGGATTACCACAAAATATCTGCTGCAACCCCAAAATAACAACAACAATATCCAGCTCGCAAACTAAGGCCACTAGGGCTCAAGAGCTGTAGATGCCTCATGCTTAGAAGGGCTGTGGGTTCGAATCCCGCCTGGGGCATGAATGTTTGTGTGTCTGTTTCTAATCATCCTTTCACCCTTCATCATCATCATTTCATAAATCATCTTCCAAGGGCTTTTAACCTTGGGATGTAAAAATGGGTTCAACATGGAAATACTGATCTCCAGAAAGTAAGAAGTCACCTGCACTTTGCCCCAGGAAAATATGACTGGACCTCAGTGAGTACAGTTGCATGTTCACGTTGTCCTCAAATGACTGATTCACGAACAAAAAAGCCCTACCTCCTAACATCTTCATTGTAAAACACAAGCAATGTTAGTAGTTATAGCAAGCATTGTGCTTCACCAAGCACTATACTTATTTAAGAGGTGTTGCAAAAATTCGCAGATGAATGGAGCTAACCACACAGGCTTTTTCCCCAGTGTCTAGAGTGAAAGATACTGAAGATCACAAGTCCCCAAATCAATCAGTGCAGCCATCAAAGGTTAATAACCAAGAGAACAACAGTCTCTTGACTTCCACACAAAAAATCTAGATAAAACAAAATACAGCTCAAGGCAACAAAAACAATCACTGACATGAGATCTGCCTCATAGATTTAATTTTAATTAATTTAAATTATTTTCATCAAAAAGTAGTTTAAACAATATGCAACTTATGGGAGAGAAATATTGTCTGTGCATGAATTTATGAGCCCCAGATTCCTACCTCAGCCTTTCATTCAACTTATACACAGTTGAATGATTAAAGTACCATCAAAGTGAGGTTAGCAACATTTAAAAATGAAACTGTCACTCCTGAGTGAAATTGTTATCAGAATAGGAACCTCCACCACCAGCTAAACTGCTACCTTATCTTAGAAAAGAAGAGCATTGCATTTACACACCTGGGAAACTAGAGTACTGAGGTGGGCTGGAATCTGCCGTCTCAAGATTTCTTTTTTCCTTGCTCCTTTCAGTTGTTATTTCTGCAAATGATAGCATTTATACATTGACATTCCATTTCTGAGAAACACACACAAGATAGAAAATTCCAATACCTGGCAATTAATCACATTTAAACTGTACTAACCAGACTGTAGTACACTAGGATTTCTCTTAATATAATCCCTGGGAACTGCAGATGGCAATAGCCTTGTTCGCAATGTACTTGTGAAATCCGACTCATTGAAATGATCTGCACAAATTCTTGTGTTTCGATGCAGCTTATCTGCTTTGCCTATCAATTCGCTTTTACCCATTGCCTTCAACCATAAACGACACCTGCAATACACAGATCCGGTAACTGCATTTATTAACAATTCCATTAAATTGCACTATATTCTACTATTTAATTAAAAATTAATTATTAGATTATGGCATATAATTTAAGTGAAATCCTTACCTTATCAATTCCTTCGGTATCTTAAAAAAACTCTTAGAACAATTTGTCACCTTATCATTTTGACACTCTGGATAAAAACACGTTACTCTTGAAGCCATCTTTGTAAATTAATTGAAAATTAATATTCAACCTTCCAGTTAACACGATCCGGGAATAAGTATAAGCGACAGGTACTCATACCACCACACACCACACTACATCCACGTGCCCGTCCCGTACACGCCTTGCCATGAGCTCACTCCGTTGTCCAATTTAAATATACAGGCTCCTTGATGTCGAGAGCTGCCAGGAGACAAGGAGACCTTGATCCAATTGACACGTTCAATACCAAAAATACCAAAAATCGTAACAAAGTTTTCGATTGGATGTGTCACAGCTGATATCTGTCAAACTTAGAATATTTAAAATAAACAAGGGACAAGCGTTTCAAATGGCTAAAAACGTGCAATGACACGACCGTAGCGTAGTGAACGCCCCGAGAAGGAACTAAGCAGCGAAGCGGGCGATTTAAATTTCCACTTCATATTTCCCTCTCCCCCTTTTCACTATCCATTTCATATTATTTTTATTTCAATATAAACATTCACAAATTGAACTTGTAAATGAAAGGCGATTGTAGGGAGAAAGGATATGAAATGAAATAGACATTAATTATCACCATTATCATGTATTAGACATTAATTATCACCATTACATAGACACAACAAAATAATCATACATACTATTAATGATTAATTTGGGGAAAATATATGATTTTGCCACACTTGTATCTTTAGACCCTTTTCATATTCCCAGGATGGTAGAAGACTGTACTCTTCTTCAATGGCCCCAAAGAGACCGTGGGGCATTTATCCCGGCAACACTTGGTCTCCATAGCCACATTAATCACCCCAAAAAGTTTAAATTCCTTTAGGAAGTGTGGTTGATATATTCCTTTCTCAGAGAATGGGACATAATTTCTGCATCAGAATACATCCTCTCCAGTTCTTTTACTTTCTCTCTACTGCGTAAGCGGTGGTATGTAATGCTACGGAGGAAAAGGCGGCGAATTTTAAGCGTATGGGACGCTTAAGAGAATGTTGCAGATCTCAAGTTCGTTGAAAATTTTGACTTTTGAGAATAGCAAAACTTCAACATTTTTTCAACGTCTTCCTACAACTTCCTCCTTATTATGAAGATAAACATTTTTCATAATGAAATGTGTTCATCAAAAAGATGTTAAAATAATGACATGTTTAATTTTTCGAAAATATGAGCATTATTTTGTGAAATTATGTGTCATAGGCAAGTTTTATTTTTTTAAACATTTTTTTCTTAAAATGGCACAATTTTTTTATTAAATTTGAAAAGACCTTTTTTATGGACCTTAGCGTACAGGACATTTAAGAGAATGATGTTGATCTCACGTTCGTTGAAATGTTTGAATTTTTGAATAATAAATTCGGCGTCTTCCTACAACTACAATTGTGTAGATACAATTTATTTTAATGAAATGTGTTCACTAAAAACAGATCAAATAAGGTCATGTTGGATTTTTCGAAAATGTGAGTCTATTTTGAGTTGGCGTCAAACAGTCGCCCGCTCCGAATTTCCTGAGCTTCGTGAACGTAATGTAATATGAGTAATTCCAGGCAGTTGGAAGCTACGCAAGTTAGAATATGTATATTATTTCATATTTCTTTGTTCGTTTCTTACACTGGAAGTTTTGTTATACGTTTACAAATTAATCTTTTAGAAATTATTTAAGACCCATATAAAATATATGAGGGAAAAATGTCTAGCCTTCAGGGAAGATCAGGTTAGAATGCAATAACGACATTTTGCACCTCGAGACAGCAACTGAATTTTTGTGAATTACGTCTCATTGTTGGAAGATGGTTTAGCTGTATGAAAGGCAGTTATAATTGTCAAATTTGGGTTGATATATTCTTGAAAATATTTACTTTTAGCACTAAATGTTCTACGATTTGTAATGAGTTTTACAAAAAACGACTGAGATATGTTGATTCGGAATTTGTGGTATAAAATAGTACATAACCATTACTAAGGGCGAGAAAGTGCGTCCTGTTTTAGCACCACTAGTTTTATTGAGTATCATTCAGTGTTATTCAATTTCTTCCAGAAGTATGAGACATCATATGAAGAAATACAGAAATTGAAAATACTTAACAATAATTTTGACACTTCGTGAAGGTAAAATTAATAGTGATGCCAGGCAGATGAATGCCACGTAAGTTAAAATTTGTATATTATTTCTTTGTTTGTTGCTTACATTAAAGCTTTTGTCACATGTTTTAAAATTAATTTTTTTAGAAATTATTCAAATCCTATTTTAAATTGTTTCCTTTAATTGAGTTGAATTTGAAAATGAATAGATGATTTCACTTTTCTTAATAAGATGTTGGAATGAAGAGTAATGCACGCAAAAACCAAGTAATTGTGGTGAATATAAAAATATTATATTTAATTATTATATTTTTCTATCCGTTTTAATTTTCTTGCTAGAGGCAAAATGTAATGCTAATTGGCAAAATGTGTATCCCTTACGAATTAGCGGTCGTTGTTGCTTGTAATCCATTGTAACGCCGCACTGATAACAGATGACGGCAATATTCTCTGACGGTACACACACTCTGATGACGGCTGCCTTTCGTTCGCGATAATATAAACTAATAATTTTATTTCCGAGTAAAATACGCATCATTCATCGTTGGTACGTTGGTGTAGAACGTTAATTCACTTAATTCAATGGCAGAAATCTGATTTCATTTAACATTTGAATTAAAAATATATGTATTTTTCATGCTTTGTTTATTTAAGAATATTCCACATTTACATATTATTTAAGATTATTATATTTTATATTACATATATTTACATTACACATTATTATATTACATATTATTTAATTATATTGTTTATTATACAAGAATATTCACAATTTGTTCAAGTGTAAGATCGAAATTATCAAAAATTACATAGCCATGAACAATATTGCGAGAAAGTACATGCTGTTGTAACACCGCTAGTTTTCTCTTGTTTTCCGTTATATTTTAATAGTATTAAAGAAAGGACTGTTTAACTGGAGAAATTGTTATCAAGTCTGGAAGTCAGTCCCACTGATGTCAGTTATACTGCGGTGTTCACCTAGCTAGACCTCAAGGTCACTGAAGGTCCGTCATCACGATAGCGTTTAGGCTGTTTTTTTCGCATCTTTTTCAGTAGTGCCCTCTGATAACAACCATTATTTCCACCATGATAACAACTACAACTATACTGCGGTTTTGCTTACACTTTGCGGCCGATGACATTTGATCAGCTATTTCGGTATTGTCCAATCGGGACCTTAAACGTCACAAAAGTGACATCCTGACGGTGGCGTTCAGGCTTCCGATTGGATGACACCGAAACAGCTGATATCCTTCAAACGCTGCTCTGTAAAACCCGTAGTTTCGTAATATGGTCTCATATAAATTACTATCGACATTCATGTCACATTTCACATGATGTATAGCTCTATTTTAATTAAAATTATACAATGGAATTTCTGTAAAATGAATGAAACGTATTGTAAAATTTTATTACAATATTCAATTGTTGACAACGTAGTATTACAGTAGACATGTCTTGATATTTAATACTTAAATAGAAATTCTGGAAACCAAAATCATCATTCACGTAATAACAGAACACTAGAAAATCTGATATCTCCACTAAATTAACTAATGTTCTCTTTCCTGCCCAATATTCTCAAAATGAAATGAAGGGATAAATACTCTGTAAACCTTTGTAAATTATATTTAATTTCAATGCTTTACATTGCATAGCTAAAATTTACACATTTCAGTTAATTCATCAGTTGTGTATTTGTCAATATCTTCAAACAAACTGACACTTTTTTTGAAATGTTCAATGTCAAAACCATCTGAAGGTACCATTTTAAACACTGCATTGGTTTCACGACGATCAGGTCCAGAAGGCCCTTTTCCACTACTCCCAATTTCAATTGGCTTTGCTTTCGAATTTTTCAATTGTTCAGAATTTTTTGTACTTCTTTCTGTTGACTGAACTGAAACACCTTGACCAACAAAACCAGTCTCAATTGGCTTTGCTTTCAAATTTTTCAATTGTTCAGAATTTTTTGAACTTCTTTCTGTCGACTGAATTGGAACACCTTGACCAACAAAACTAGATGGACATAGTTCAATTTTTTGTTTCTTTGGAGCTGTATTTATAGTGTTTTTTCTTTTCTCATCACATTCACTACTATGAGCACCTTTTCTTGATGTATCACTGTCTTGTGGTATATCAACAAACAAGCTATCATCACTGTCCATAAAAAAATCAGATGAGAGATTAGAAATTGTTTGAACTGAATCATTTCTTGAATTTGCAGGAGAGGGAATGCCAACACTGACAGGTGTAGATGATGGAAAATAAAACTGTGAAGGGCAAATATCATTTTGTTCTTCTTCATCCACTTCAGAAGTGTAAGTCTGCGAAAGGTACTTATTCCACTTACTATTCCCAGGTTGAGAAGACATGTTTCTGCCACCTGTAATATGATTTTGAAATAACAATGACAGTAAATACAGTGAAGGTTTCTAATGAAATAATCAGCAACACATTACAACAAGTTTCAAGAAATATTAAGAAGTCATACAAATGTCACCACACTTCCCCCCTCCCCACCCCTCCAACGACGCCAATGAAACACAATCACAAAAGTACTTTTCATTCATTTTCTATAGTAAGAAACTCATTATCCCAATTATCTTTTATAAATAACTATGAATCCACATATTATATAAATTAATTAACAATCACTGTATGATTAAAAAATCAGCATTAATGAGCTTTCCATTACATGGAAAATCATGTTAAAAATTGAACATAGTTGTTACTCCGGAACTGATCTTGCTTGATACTTGTTCATCTATAAGCAATAAACTACTACTATTATTATTATTATTATTATTATTATTATTATTATTATTATTATTATTATTATTATTTTGTCAGGTAGACACTACACATTTACCACACTCGCAGAGCAAAATCCTGGTTATGCCACTGAAAATAATTAGGTATGTTTTGGAAACTCACTTTCTTCCTCTAAACATACAGACGTATTTTCATGTCCATAAAAGCTGAGAGAGATATTTTTGTCTTCTTCTTGTATTGTCCCTCGTAAAGCATTTAAACGTTGACAGTGATTGCGACAGTCCCTTCCATTCCCTTGACCTAATATCTGTAACACTAGTACTTCAGTTATGCAGTCCAACATCAAATAGTAAACATTCATGATAATTTCACAGATACCTAATACCTTCTTAACAACCTGCTTTTCATTACAAATTTTGCAAACCCATTTATTTGTTTTCTTCACGATCTGCGTCTGCAAAAAAAAATGCATACCAACAGTTAAAGCTTTAGATTTCTTTAACAGGGAGAGTTGATGAAATTTCCAAAAACTATTCATATATTTCATTAACATACGAGTACCTGGTATGACTGACAAGAATAACATTGAAGAACTTGAACTTCTTGAGACATAATATCAGTCTAGGAAATTATCTGCAACTTGTTTATCTAATTCGTGGTATCTTCTTCCTCCATATTGTCAAAAATGAATATAACTCAACATTATTTTACTACCAGAGATTAAACAAACAGAATAAAGAAGTCACTTTCTACAACTAAGCAGCTCCTTTCTAACAATTCGAACCTTTTCAATTCAAACCCATACGCATTCGCAAAGAGTGGCGTGGGAAAACATAATATATAACCTCCTTGGACATACATATCAAAGAGAATTTCAAGTGTATATACATACACTTGATTTTTTAATATGGCATCTGAGGGTACTACCTTCAAGATGACCTATGGCACGATTTTTGCGTCTTTCTCGGTCCAGCCGCAATATGTCGCATGATCGCTGACCGTATTAGGGCTATACATGGTGGAAATAACATTATTTCCACCATGGGGCTATATAAATACTCTTTATAGTGCCTTAGACCGTAACAAGCACTGCTGTAGATCAAGCTACTCTAGCGGCATGACCGAGAAAGACGCGAAAAACCGAGCCATAATGCCACAGTGGTGACGGGCCTTAAGTAGAATTGAGAGGCAGCTCTGTAAAAACCGCAGTATAGTGCCTAAACCATACGTGAAAATTCTTCCAAATTCAAGAAATCTGTGTCCATCTGGCTCAAATCGAAGCTTTAAAAGACGTTTTTGGGGTACTTACATGAAGCCCCTGGGGCATTTTCAAATTTTCTCAAAATTTTTCTTTGAATCCTTTTAAAAACATAGTAAAATACACTTATAAAGGCGGTAAGTCAGATTTTCACGGTTAACTCTAAATTTTCGAAAATTGCAAAAGTTTGATTTTTTTCGGTGTCATCCTACGACTGCAAAATTAGTAATGGAGGTTTTTGCTTCAAATGAAATTCATTGTCCATTATTAGTTCATATACAATTTTTTAAACTTGTAGTTTTTTCTTCTTTCTCGTATACGTACGTATATATGGAATAATATACGTAGTATAGAGAAAGTTATGTTATGCTACGCGAATAAAATCCATTGCCGGGCTCTGAAGACAAAAAAGTGCTTAAAACCAGATGCTAAATTAAGAGAAAAAATCCTCTAACACGTGGTGTAGCCAGAATCCCATGTTTTGTGGGTTCTGCATGCAGAAAAAACAATTGAAAGTAAGACGTCCATCATTTTTTCGTGAACCGAAGCTCTGCGATTTTGAAAAACATTCATTAATTTTTGGGGAGACTTTATATGAAACCCTAGGGTCTTTTTCAAAACTTTCTCAAAAATGGTTCCAATTTTTTTCTTTAAATTTCTTGAAAGAATAGAGTGTATTTACACTTATGTGACACAGGTCCGATATTCAGGATTAACTCTTCATTTTCTGATATTGTAAAAGTATGAATTTTTTTCAGCAACTTCTTAAAACTATAAAGTTGAAGACAGATTTTTCCATCAAATGAAATTTATTGTCCATAAACAGTTTTTTCGTTAAGGTCATGCAGATTTTGTTTGTAACTTTTAGTAGTTTTTGTACAACAGTGCGTGCAACATTTGCAATAAAAAAAAATTACAAAAACAATATTTTCTCAAAAACGGCTCCAAATTTTTTCTTTACATTTTTGGTAGGGTGTGCCAAAGAAACCCTATACGCTGACATAAATGTCATATTCCATTTTTCTTAAAAAGTAGAATGTATTTTTTTAAATTTGTCTCTCATGTCAGTAATACTTTAGAGGCAATTTCTTCACAGTATTATATTTACGAGTACGTGCTTTAAATAATGTGAAATAAAGTGTCTCAAAAACAACAGTTGTCTGTGAAAATGAGCTCAAAGTTCCTCATTTTCAGAGATGCTCAAATGCCATTTTCTCAAAAACGACTTCAAATTTTTCTAATAGGTAGTGCTTATTGTACCGTTTAATATGACGTTAAGTTTACTTTGGTGTATCATTTTGTTTTTTCAAAAATTACACAAATGTAATTTTTTTGAAATATCTCTCACGCAGTTAATATGCACATTTCCATCGATTTTAATACATTATTGTATTTGTGAGTGGAAGTGCTTCAAATGACTTCGAATGAAGGTTTCCGAGAACTTAATAGATCTCTGTAAAAAGAGCTTCAAATTTCGCATTTACTGTAATGCTTATTTGCCATTTTCTTAAAAACGGCTTCAGATTTGACAATGAAAATTTCTATTTAGGACGAGGTTTTACTCTTCTTTGATATTCTTGAAGTAATATTTCGGTTCTACTAATAAGGAAGCGAAAAGTTGAGAAAATGTTAAAAAATGTTTTTTGGTCGACAATAGATGGCAGCTGGAATGAGGATGGGGCAAGACCAGTCCACATCAAGGAAATTAGTAAACTATTATGACAAAGTCTGTGCTAGTCTATAGCACCTCTAGTTTTCAATTTGACCCAGGAGGGAAACTAACACAGTAAAATTTTCAATGAATTATACAATTTTCTTGTTCCAGAACATCACAAAAAGGCCTGGAAATCAGAGTAAATTCTAAAGAATCATCACTAGAGTAGTACTACACTCTACCATGTTATTATGGTATAGTGTCATGGCAATGATTACTTGTATAATGGATAAACCCAAGAACCTGCTTCCTTTTCATTTGCTTCTTGCAGATTCCAGCTACCTCCCAATTTTCCTATTTGCAGGGAAAACGCGATTGCAAACTTGATTAATCATTTCTTTTCTTTGCGGCAGGAACTATAATTTATGCAAAGGAAATTCAGATTTAAAAATATTAAATAATGGAAACTGACACCACTTGTTTAGGCAAGTTCCTTTTGAATTTTATTCTTTTGGCGATTTTTTTGTTCAAGGCACATAGTGTCACAAGGTATTGCTGGACATTTTCAACATTTGAATTAAATGGAAAATTAACAGAACACACTGAAGATTCTTTCAGGGAGAAGTAATGGAGGGGTTAAATTAGAAACATTCAGGACATGAAGTTCTGGGAGTTAAATATATATGTACATTTAAAAAAAAAACCCTTGAGACAGAAATATGATATTTTATCATTCACGTCTACACTATTAGGGCTGTACAGATGCCGTGTGTTTTTACAAGCAACAACTTTCATCAGCAGCATGATATAAAAACACTGGATACAAGGTAGAAGAGGGAAACAATAGTATTTTCTTGCAGAAATCTGTACATATTAATACAATCAGCAAATCAAAATATTCATTTTCATGCTTACACCAATAAGACATGTAAGATGACCCCAACACCTTTGACCATCGATCATACATTTAATCCATCCTAGCAGATTGTCCTTGTACTCTGTCTTGAGAGAAACATTTACCACTAATACCACAATCAGAGTCCCATAAACACATCACTATTTCATGTAATTAAAACTACACTTCTATAAATGTGCCAATCATCAGACAAACAGAAGCCTGGAAAGTTTGTGAGGTTCTGAATGGCTCACTACTGCCTTAAAGTCCACACATATGGCAAATGAACGCTGTAATTGGTTTGGGTAATTTTGCTATCAAGGACTATGAAATTTTCCTCCAGGTCCTCCGATATGATGCACTTCAAAGAAATTGGTAGCCAAGGTTTGTGAGGAAGTTTCATTCAATATTTCACACTTTAGAGATATGTATTCTTTTAATTACATATCAACAATGACATATTAATTAACTTCCATTTACAGCTTTCCCCATAAAACACAAGCTATCATTTATCTAATAAATCCGCAATTGATTCACAATCAGGATGCATTGTTTCAGTGTTGCACTTATTCTTGTTGACAATATAAACATTTCTCATTCAAATAACATGATTATATGTTAACTCTAAAACCTACAATCTTGCACATCTATCAGCATTCATACTATTCACCATTCTCTATTTCCTTATAAATACGTAGAAAACATTTCAGCACTTACAAAAGGAGGTTGTACATTACCTACAGCAACATATACAGATGTGAACGTTACCAATTATATTTACATTGTTTTCAATAACAGGTCTTCATTCCCAAATATTTACCTTTTTCATTTGACCTACATGACACAACATGTACCAAGAACATTTTTATCCTTTTTTCTAGGCACTATTGTCTTCTTGTGCTAAAGATACGTCCATTCACACTGCACTGAATTGGAAAGGAAAAGAAAGCAAATAGTGATGAGATATTTCATTACTCTCAGGATCATTATGATGTTAAAAGAAAACTTCAAAAATACAAATACAAGTCCCATTATAAATGTGAATCTTTTAAAACATAAGTAATTTATCAGTCTTCTGAACTTGACACAACCTGTGAAGAGATGGAGGACAGGAGAGGCTTGTTTTAAAAAATAAAACTTTTAAAAAGTGTAAATATGAAATGATGAAATTTTTTAACAACAAAAAATTTCAAGGCTAACAGAAACTTAAAGTACATAAATTAGCCCTATTAACATCTGATAAAACAATATAATCACTCAACAATAAGAATCAAATGAGTGATATGGATTTCAACATGGGCTAATTATGGCTACTAAAAAACAATTCTGCAAGAAATATTAGCAGAAATCTCCAACAAAATTAAATCTCTTAACATACATTGCTAGAAATCTACGTTGGGTGAAGAAAACAAGCAAAACTGGAATATTCATAAATTTCAAGCATCCTCTTAAATAAAAAAGACATAAAAATAAATCTACCAAAATTAAGACAAACGTATTCATCACATTTACACAAGAATCTTCTTTTATTTTTAATTCTACACACAGATGTTATAATGTCAGCTCAAGATGTACAAAGAAATGAACAGAATCACACATGAGTCTTATATAAGTATATATAATATAAAATTATTCCTTAAAATACCAATCTGTATTTTCTGTTCACATTTTGGAGGCACCACTCCCCCATGCTGAGCCAAACAAAGGCTGAGAAGGTGGTGTGCCTAATGACGACATGGAAGGTGTGCTTGATCCAGTAGTAGGAGTTATTTTGCGCAGTAAATTTCCTTGCATTAGACTATCAAGTGCTTTTTGTACTGTAGGGTCACTGAGGAGGGGAGTTGAAGTTGGCTGATTCTGCCAGTTACCAGAAGGAGGAGCAACCGGAGCAGGCACTGGCCCAATGTTCAAGGGAGGGTACATCCCTGCAGAGCTACTCAGCCCTCCAAGTCCCAACCCAGGAGCAGTGTTCGCTCCGAGGCCACCCACACTAGCTGAGCTGCCAACAGAACTACCAGCACCACCCCCAGCTCCGGCACCAACACCAACACTACCACTACCACTGCCACTACTGTTATTAGCAGTTGACTGATTATTTAAAATATTCAAAATTCTATGCTGAAGGTCCACTTGTTGTTTGGATGTAGGCTCTGCAGACAGAAAAATACTGATATATAACCAAATCACACAAAATTTTCATGATACAATACAGAAGTAGTTGTCTTACAAATATATATATATATATATATATATATATATATATATATATATATATATATATATATATATATATATATATATATATATATATAGATAGATAGATAGATAGTAATTATAAAATAAAATAAAAGAGAGAAGCAAACCAGCTACCTTATCGCCAATCATGCAGACCTCATACGGAAAGCTCTTCTAGCAAATTCTATTCAAGTAGAAACTATTAATAATAATAACAATAATAATAATAATAATAATAATAATAATAATATTTACAGAGACCCATACACAATTTCAATTGTGTATGACACGTCAATATGGCGTATGCGTGCACACATTTCTTCTTGAGTTCCAGCATCCCTACTCTCTCTTACTAATATGAGTATAGGTAGAAAGCAGCATTTTAATCTAAGAAATGTTCACCTCTATTGACTCGTTTAAGTGCTATTCATAACTACTCACAAACTAATGGAATTCTAATGTGTTCATGGAAATTGAAAAAGTTACTTAAACTGCGAGTTTATAAGACAAATATATGTTATACAAATATATTTATATATGTTATACAAATATATTAATATAAACATGTGAAATGTTATAAAAATATGAAATAATTTACCCACTACATCATATAATGTATGATATGTGTAGAACAGCTTCTTGCTTGTTCCATTATGAATTAGGTAAAAATAAACACTATTATACCTTTGGAAAAACACATCGTTCCAAAAACAAGATGAACACTTGTCAAGTGAGCTGCAGGATTAAGTAGATTCGTGTGGACAGGTAAAGTAAAATATTGAGTTCTTGCAGAATGGAATGAATGGCTGCGGAATTAAAAATGTCACTTTCAAATCATTATTATAGAAATACAATTTAACACCTCAACAAGACTACCTCTTCAGAAGACTACCCACTATTTTCAATCAGTTTCCTATGGAACAGAATAATTATTCTGAACCACCACTGAATTTTACCCTCAGAATGGCAACCATCCCTCATCCTGAACAACAGCTTTCTTCTTTTCAACTTAATATCATATTCCCATTAAGACAAGCAGGAAATTTGATCTTGAAATATGAAATTCAATTGAGGCATTCTTTTGGCAGCCAGTGTAAATTATAATCATGATCGATTACACTTCTTATGGCTCTAAATTATTTCAAGGCCAGTCCTTTTCTGCCACTACCAAATGAAAAGCATACAAATCTCAGGCTTCTACATACAACTTAGGTTACTTCTGGTTAGGTAGGCTTAATTGTGGTGACTGGTTAGGTAGTCTTTAGGTCGTTACTTCTGGCAAAAGGAGAAACACACCAACACTTGTCATATAGACATGCATATTCCTGACCAGTCACAATGACTCTAGAGAAAGATCTAAATTCCAACATTTATAATGCCAATCAGATATAACAAGGCTAAATAGCAGAAATTCCTAAGCATCACACATTCCTCCTAAGCGTTTATTGAGCATCTGATTGAAATTTTAAAATATTCTTAAACACAAGATATAATCCTCGATAAATTGTCAAAGTGTGCTGATTATTTGATATAAATATTAACTTTCTACCAAGAACTAGCATTATTCATGAAAATAGAAGTATCATACTAATCAGCTTAGTGAGCTCCTAAAATCTTAATGCAATAGTTGATACACAAACTAGACAAACCATGGCCCCCAAACAGCAATTGACCATACCTTCTCAATGAAAACAAAATGCATTTACACAATCACCACCCATGAGACAGGGCTTAGTGGTCATAAGTAACAAAATACTGACCTCATTAACAAATTAAAATAAATAACCCATTAATACAAAACTAATGTAATTAAGAGACTAGGCAATACAACCTAAACCTCTTACACACATTTCACTTAACTAATGAATTGTACTGATACACAACATTCGACAGTAACCACACTATTTATTTTTACTTTCTTGTTTATGTACGTTAGTATACATGGAGTATCATTTGCAGTTCCTGAGGGGGGGCAATGGGGTCCATGGCCCCCTCCCAAGAGGCCTAGAGAAAAAGTTTATTACTTTTTCACTTGCCAAAATGTATTTAAATATTTGTTACAATTATGTAATTATTTAAAAAATAATTTTGTTTAGTATCATATATACACTCTCAAAATATACAATTTAATTACTATTTGTTTATTATTTAACAAAAATCTATGACCCCTCTCCATGGTCGACTGGATCTGCCCGTGTAGTATAGAGAAAGTTATGTAATGCTGCAGCAAAATAACCAGCACCTTTTTACAGAAAAACTTGTATTGTGTGGCTCTGATAAAGAAAAAGTTGGTAAATCCTGTTCTAATATGTAGCAAAGTATTCCCTCTAACATATTATGTGGTAAAATGAAGAAATTGTGGAGCCTTGATACCGAAAAAGAGTTTGTTTTTTCCAAACACCCCTCAGTCTGTTGTCTGCAAACAACACTAACACCTGCACTATGTCTAGAATTTTTTCCAAATTGAATACATCCTAGTCAATCTGGCAGCGCTCAAACCTCTGCAATATTCAAAAACAATAATTTTGGGGGGTAGTTCACAAGAAGTCTCAGTGACATTTTCAAAATTTTCTCAAAAACGGCTCAAAATTTTTACTTTCTCCCTACCGCTTAGGCAGTATAGAGAAAGTATTGTAATGCTGCGAGGGGAAAAAAGCAAACAACTTTTAACACAAAAATTATTATTGGTGAGCCCTGGTAACAAAAAAGTGGATAAATCTCATCACTGTATATGGTAAATCTCTTCCTCTAACATGTGTAGTTAGAATCCATGTTTTGTAGGTCTTTGATATTGAAAAATTGATTGACAATGTTTGTATGTCTGTCCATGCACAATGCTAGTGCCTAAACCGATCAGCCAATTTTCTCCAAAACCGATATTCCCCAATTGAGGCTGATATCGCGGCCCCTTGCATTTGAAACAAATATTTTAATTTTTAGGGGACACTTTCAAATTTTTTTTTCAAAAATGGTTCCAATTTTTTTCTTTAATTTTTGTTTAAGAATAGAGCGTAATAGACTTACAAAGTCCAATTTTCACTCTGTTAACTTTAAATTTTCAAAAATGTTTTCAGTGTCTTCCTATAACTACAAAATTGAAGATATAGATTTTTCCTTCCAACTAAATTTATTTTCCATAATTAGTTCTTTCATTAAGGTCATGTAGATTTTTTGAAAGTTTTAGTAGTTTCCATTCAATATCGAGTGAAATGTGTGCAATAATAGAAATGCTGCAATTTAATATGAAACAATTTCTCAAAAACAGCTCCAAACTTTTTCATTAAACTTTTGGTAGGAATAGTTTTAAATGTACTGTATAAAATGACATAAACATCATTTTGCTCGATTCTTTTGTTTTCTCAAAAATTACACAATTGTAATTTTTTGATGTCTCTCTCATGTCGTTAATATTTACATTAACAGCGATTTTTAAATATTGTTGCATTTGTAAATATCAAATGTCTTATAGAATTTCAAAAAATTTTAAAAGGTTTCTGTGAAAATGTTCTCAAAATTCCAAGTTTTCAGAAACGCTCTAACGCCGTTTTGTCAAAAACAGCTCAAGAGCTTCTTCAAAATTTTTGTATGAATAGTGCAAAAAACACTATAAAAGATTACCTAAATGTCATTTTGTTTTATTCTTTTGTTTTTTCAAAAATTACGCAAATGTAATGTTTTGAAAATATTTCTCGTGGCATTATTATGGTCATCCAGCAATGAAGTTTTTAGAAATCACAAAAGTTTTCTTAGAAAAAGTTATTCAATTTCACTTAAACGACATTTTCATATAAATGGCACCAAATTTTTCAATGAAAATTTCCATACATGACGAGATTTTACTGCATAGGCATAATGCGTTTAGCGCCGTTGGAATGTGTTTAGTGTTGTTTAAATGTGTTTAATTCTGTATGAAAGCATTTACTGTTGTTTAAATGCATTTAAAGCTATTTGAAAGCGTTTAGTGTTGTTTGAATGGGTTTTTTGCGTGGGTTGAATACGTCTAGTTTCAATGCGTTTAGTGTCAGACTGTTGTTTAGCAAGTTGAGATTTCTGAGGAAATTGTGAGTGTGGGCATATACTTCTTTTATAATTTTATACGAGTGAAGACGTTTCACCCATTCAGACACGTGTCTGGATAAATAAGACACTTCACTATTGAAAATTTGTAGATTTTCAGATATTTATTGTCAAAATTATATGTAAGTAATACAGGCTGAAGCCCCTATTTCGCCTTTCTCCGGCGGACTACAGACAAAAAAAAAAGTGTAAAATCGAGGAAAATGTAAAATCGAGGAAATTATTTTTCTGCACAGATTTTATTCCAAAACACAAAATTGTAAAAACAAACAAAATTCTAAAAACACACAAAATTCTAAAAACACAACACATTGAAACTGGATACATTAAACAGATTTTACCCTTAAAACATGACTCTATATGCAACTTCACACAATCACTTGTTCACCCAGTCCAAAATCGACATTTGCTTTTTATTTTCTAAGTGTTTTAGAGCATAAAGTTTATTTTCAATTTCACTGCATGAAATTAACACATTTTCATCCACACTAAATTGTTGAAAATACTTTCTAGCTGTGTCAAGTCCTCTAATGGCTTGTATAAATGTAACCTTTTCCTCATCCTCCTCGTCCTCCTCTTCAGCAATTTCCTTGTCTATATAGCAGAAGATTCTTCATCCAGAATCTGGTCAATAGACTGAATTTCACAAGTTAATAGTCCATTGTCCACAGTTACATAATCTTCAAAATCACGGTCATTGTCACTTATTTTCAAAGAAAGCCAGTCTTGCGTTTCATAGGAAGTTAAAACTGGAAGGACAATATTTTCCATTTCACTATCAACTTGAAATCCACAGTTTTTGAAACAATTTTTAATTGTTTCTGGAGATATTTCTCTCCAAGCTTCAGCCACAAAATGTAATGCTTGAAGGATGTTTAATTTAAGTTTAGAAACATCTTCAATCATCCCTCCATCTATCATCGCAACTGCTTTCCTTAATAATTGCTTCCTATAATAGCACTTGAAAAAGTGGATGATGCCCAAGTCCAGTGGCTGTAATTGGCTGGTGCAATTTGGAGGCAAAAATATAATCTTTATATTTCGCAGCCCACTGGTTTCCTTCGGATGAGCAGCACACTGGTCAATGAAGAGAATAATTTTTCTGTTCTTGGCCCCCATCTGCCTGTCCAACTGTACAAGAAACTCTTCAAAAATTATCCCAGTCATTCAGGCTTGCTGATTTGCTTTGTATTTCGTCGGTAACGTTTTAATATTTTTGAAGCATCGGGGATTTTGGAACTTGCCGATAACTAACGGAGGCAATTTCTCGCTACCATCGGCATTACATGCCAGTAGCACGGTGATCCTCTGTTTGGATTTTGTGCCTCCATGGCATGCGTCCCCTTTAAAAGCCAGCGTTCTGTTGGGCTGGAGATTGAAGAACAATCCCGTTTCATCTGCGTTGAATATGTCCTTTAATTCATAGCCCTCCGTTAAATGACTAATTTGTTGCTTCCAGTCAGAAACGGTGGCTGGATCCACACTCGCGCTTTCTCCCGACACAGTTTTGTATACAAGATTCTGGCGCTTTTTGAACCGGTCCAGCCAGCCATTGGACGCCTTGAAATCTTCCAATCCTAGGCGTGTTGCTATATGTAGCGCCTTTTCTTTCAAAAGACTCCCATCTATTGCCAAATTCGAGGTTCTCGCCTGCTTGAACCAACTAGCGAGAGTCGTTTCTAATTCTTCCATTGGCGACATTTTCAACGATTTTCGAGACTTCGAAAACGAAGGGCCGCATTTCGAATAGCATTTTTCAATTTTTTCACGCTGCTTCACTATTGAATTCAGAGTGGACACACTCAGACCCATTCTGGTGGCGAGGTCTATTCGCTTCCCAACGTGAGCATCGACTTGATCTAAAATATGCATTTTGTCTTCGATGGTAAATGACTTGCGTTTCTTCTCCATGTGCAGAAACATTTTTTCCATCATACAAGTCCAAAACAGCAATCGGCGACAAACACAATAAAACACACTCAGAACGGAACGCACTCGGAATGCAACACGTGGCGTATATTCCCGGGACGTCGCTCAAAGAACCAACTAAAGCTGAACACTAAATGAGACGGCACTTCAACATTATGAGCTCGAAGGAGAGGAAGACATTGTTATCCAACCGGAAGCTCCAATACCAAAAATATAAGTCGTAACGAAGCTTCTGAGTGGACGACAGTGTCCCTTCTCTCTCAACAGCGAATAGCAAAACACTTAACATTTATATGTATCCCCTTTCACCACTTTCACCGACATCGACATTGCCTCCTTTTCTTTCAGAATGTCCGTCTAAAATCCGAGACATGCTGTGCAAAAATCTTAATATCGGGGTTTTAGGACGTAGTAGGACTTCACAAATCAGGCGCAAAATCGAGGAAAACGTAAAATCGCGAAAACGTATAATCGAGGAAAATTATACATTACTTATATGGATGTTTTGCCGGGACCACTCATTTATGACGTAAATTCCGGGAAAACGTAAGATCGGGGAACGTAAAATCGAAGTTTCACTGTATATATATATATATATATATATATATATATATATATATATATATATATATATATATATATATACATATATATATATACACACACACACATTTTGTGAATGTTAAATACGAATGAAATCACAAAAGTCCATGATGCTTGCAAAATTAGCAAAATGTATATTGGCATCACCTTCAAATACATCTTCATGATTTTGTCATAGATTGCAATAGGTATTTAGAATTAACAATATCCATGAATATCTGCATCAATGAACCATCACCTGTTTCAATGACCAATTTCCATCACCTGCGCCAAAAACTACCTGAAAAATAAAATTAATACAATAGTATTTGAAAATATAATTAAAGTGATAATTATTGAAAAATAGAAAATAGAAAGTGTTTTAGAGCAGCTTTTTAGGAATGCATTATTATTTTGTACAAATTATTTACAGAACAGGATAGGCTTCAGTCTCAATTTAAATATGGTAATCATAATTCTGTACACATATAACATATGGGAATACTACACAACAATTAATTCTACAATTTCTAATTGCCATTAATGACACTTGAAGACTATATTAAAATTATTTCAACGAATTGGCAACATAGTAAATATTATTTTTTTACATTTTAATACGAATTTGCAATACTTAATTGAGTATTAAAAACTAATCAAATAACTTAAACTTTTTTAATATGTACTTTCTTGACTATTAAAAAAAAGATCAAATGAATGAAAAAATAATGAGCTTTTAAGCCAAGCCCTCTATATCCACTTAACAACATAAGAATTTGAATTGAAAGGATTCAAACCGATGATGTAAAATGAAATAATTGTTTATCTTGTTCGACATAAGCTTTTAGAGGAATTTTACAACTTACATTAAAATAACTTTGAGGTGGATTAATGTCCAAGTTTTGTACCTTTCCAATGTCCAATAGAAATGCACATATACTAATATATGCCTTTCTATTATTACAACTCATGATAGAAATATATACGTACCTAAAAGTTACAAATCCATTCCACCATTCTCTTTTAATCTTGGTTGACAATTTTTGCTGGATTTCAAATAGGCGGTGTAAATGAAGGTATCATTTTCTTTCGAATTTCATTCGCCCGTTTACTCCCAATGAAATAAGATTTTCACTTCAAAGATGTAATTTAGGCTCTGTAGTCTGGCGTCTATTAAAAGATATCCGCCAATATTCTTTAGATTATAATTCACACTGATGCAGCACGACAAGTTTCAATACGGTACTTACCAGTGAACTCTTAGTAAGTTCAGCGATTTGCTTCGCCAACGACGTATTCCTCTACAATAACAAATTGAAAACTTTCAGAACGATGCACTTTTCGCCACTTGGAAGAAATTTTCCTGACGGGCCAGTCACTCTCTCGGCCCTTCCAAAATGAACTGAATAGTATGTCCTCGCAGGCCGATCGGCGGCGCGACGCCGCGGTCCAACGCTTCCTCCTGACCCTCTCCCACGCTCGCTGTTGACCCTCGTCAATCCTCGGCTGATATCAGGTCCTTATCGCCCAGCAACACGCATGCAGTTCGCACTAGTCTCCTTCTTCGTTTGCGGTAGTTTTGATGCAAGGTTAATTTAACAACCGATGGCTCAAATTAGTACTTATGTAGTCAACCTACACTTGTACTTCTTTAAATCAGAATTTTTCTTAGGATGAATGGATAATATTGCGTTGCGGTCAGGTTGCAGCAAGCTTTGGCGCGCGCCGCAACTTCCTGCCCCTCCCCCTCCCCCACACACACACTTCCAAGAGCCCGCCGAGGGCCTGGGACTGGTAGCTGATAAATATATAACGTAATTAGTCTGCCTTTCGACATTTATATTTACATATGTAAAAACGCAGACGGAAAACAATATAATTATTAAAGTTTGTTTCAAACTTCGTTCCCGTTTTGAGCAAGAATGACATATGTTTTCTTTGCTCGATAAAGTCATAATTATCGCATCATTATCCTATGCTTCTATTATGTAATTGAAATAATATGATACACACACACACACACACACACACACACACACATATATATATATATATATATATATATATATATATATATATATATATATATGTATATACACACACATATATACACATATGTGTGTGTGTGTTTAATAGATGTTGAATGTTTTTCAATGTATATTTTCTTCAATACGTAATTAATCTGACAAAGTACCTGGCTGTTTTGGCCACCTAGTGCTTTGCAACATGATTAGGCTTGATAAGGCCGACAGGTCCGTTTATGAAGCAACATCAACCTCTCAGAAATCACAGGCCGGTTGGTCCATCAAGGTTGGTCTATCAAGGTCAGCAATCTTAGATGCTGTTGTAGCTAGGAAAGGGAGTAAAGCAATAAGGTATCTGTTTCGCATACGAAGGTTTTGTGTAACTATTGAAATCTTGTTGGCAATTATGGTATCCTTTTTTTCAGTGTAATATTTACATAATATGTGTCATCAAAACTCGTCCTCAGGAAGGGTGTGCGCTTGATGAAAGGTCAAATAAGTACGTGATATCATCGTAACACTTTTTAATTTTTTTAAAAATGAAATCAAAAATTCAATTGATCGGAAAGTAATATTTGTTACTTAACTCGTAAGTTACACACCAACAATTATTTCTATTGCATTGTTATTGCTACAAAATTAGTATTATATAGTTTTTAATGAAATAATACTGCAACTACAGTTTCATTATGGACAAGAAACGCATTCAAATGTAATTCAAATAAAAAATGGGTCTGAATGTAGAACTTTCCAAACAGGATAATGTTAATAGCAACGATAGTAATTCAGCAAGACGCTTTTTTGAGAAGTGTAAAGATTTCTCATAAATAATGGGGATATATGAGGGTTTAATTAAGAGATTTAGAAAAAAAATTTTTGGCAATGTCCAGTGGATACGCCATTAGCATTACTTTTTATAGTAGTACGCACTGGAAACTGCCAAGAAATATGTTTCCAAATATTCATGGTATTACATGCCTAGACTCTATTCACAAAGATATAAGACGGTGTGGAGAAGGATTCTCGCGAACATGTTCAAGACTGCACCCAATCCAGGAGATGTTTAATCGCCTGTTGAGATCTTCTGTTCCTTTCATTTCCAGCTTGAGGGATCTTCCCAAACGAAAGTTAAAATTCTTGAACAAATATGCTTTGCCTCATTTGCCTGAGCCCAATATCACCGTAGGGAGAAATGTACCCTAGTGAAAAACGTGATTTTCCTTTCCGGTTCTTCGGACACTGTGTATGAATTTTCTCTGGCAGAGGGCATGAGATGGCATTAATATCATGCTTCTTCATGCCAAATGTTATCAATTAATATGTAAGTAATCCCTACGGTTTTCTAAAGTCAATTTTGTGAATTGATAAAATTTAACCAAGTGTATATAGACAAATATGTATTTGGGTTTCACAGATTTAAGCAGTGCATTATTCTGGTATTATGTTACCAGCTCCCTTACATTATAAAGATAATTCAAAATAATTTTGGTCGTCGTAGAAAACACACTATAGCTCTCAGAGGTTTTGGCCAGGAAATCGCCAAAATGCACCACTGTGCAGCGGCAGGATTTTCGACATTAGCTTTTCAGCTAGGTCGAACGCAATTGCTGTCTGGAGGACAATTCTAGAGGCCGGCTGCTATGATCGGTAGTTTTTCGTGCTTTCTGCGCTCAACGCCAGGCGAATGCCGGAGCAGTACCCTAACAAACGGGCCACGGACCGGGCGCGATCTTTCCTCCTTCTTCCTTGTCCTATCATCACCCCTTACTTACACACACTTACACTAACATGCTTACACACACTTACACTACCACACTTGCCGGGAGACCGGTCGGGGACTTAGAACTTGTCCCGGCTGGGGCGGTGTCCCGCTGGTAGGAAATACCTGCTTAGGAAAACCCCGTTAGCCGACGGTAGGTCGGCGCCGGATCTGACCATCTAGCGGGGAAGACCACCACCACCTACCAAGCAAAAACATGCACTACATTTACGCGACTAATGACCATAGTAGTTGACACGCCCAGAATCACTAACAATCAATAATAAGCAAATGTCACCCACGTGTTTCTTGTAAGTATCCCTTTATTAATCTCGGAATTTTACCATTTGCTCTTGATTTATGAGTCAGTGGTTTTTGTTAACAATTTCTTACTCAAGGGCGGGAATGTATTTTCAGCCAACTCCGATGTTTACAACTACAACACTTAACGTAGAAATTATATTCATCGGGAGACAGTATCCACGGCTCAATACAAAAAAATCACATACAATACAAGTAAGTCCCAAGTAATTTTTTTTTCTGCTACATAACTGTTTCTATACAATTAGAGACTACACCGAGCATCAGAAAGGAAATTAATATTAATTTTACCAATGATATTTAATGTATTGTTTACCATTTGCATTGTATAATTCTATAACTATCTTGTAATAATCCTGTAACAAGTATTGTACCTCAGCTTCTGGAACAATGACCGCCATGTCGATTAGGTTTTTCTTCAGTCAGTTTCCCTCATCCCTTGAACAAATGCTGATATGGCCCCTCGTTTTGTTTTCGGACGTAAATGTGCCTTTATTATCTTCACACGTCTTCTTGAGTTCAGTGGGAAATATAGTTATTCAAATTATCGTTCTCCATGTTGTCGTGGCAGAAGTATATTCCTTCACGTAGGACATAATAAAGGATAGGAACCCAAATCTATAGCTGATTTGCCTTTGAAAATATATTTTATTACATCGGAACAAATATTTTGTAAACAATTTTTGCCAAAAACGCTCATTTCTTACTGTATTCCGAATTCAACTTGTATATGTTTAGGTTAAGGATCCCCAAATTAAGAAAACGTGTGCAAAATACACTTTTTCCCGTAGTACGTCGCACACAGTTTCTGTTTTTGACGTAAAATAAAAATTTAAAGAAATGAAAAACAATACATAGTACGTGTAAGAAGGAGCAGAAGAACATCTTAAGACGTTCCTAGCCTGATCAGAATGCGAGATCCCCATATAAATATGGAAATTTATGTATTGAAAACATGGATGGCAATAGAAACGAATTAAACCTTCCATTTGTGAATCCCCATAACAATTATTTCCTAGCGAATTTCGTTTCGTTGAATGTAACAAAATAAAAGTGTATTAAGGCATGTTAATTAAGCTGATTTAGGTTCATTAACGATGATCAGAAATGTTGGAGTTCCCTTAAAGAAACGAAACAGAAGTGCATTTCCGTATGTTGAGTTAAAAACGTCTTTTGGTTTCGTTTTAATGCTTCCCCTAGACTTCATAAGCAAAAATGACAGAGAATTTTTTTTTTGGAATTCCTATTGAAAGTATATATTCACTGTTGTTACAATAATATAGAATACAGGATAAACCACCTTTGTTGGCTACAGCAAGTATCGAAACGCTTTTAGCTATCGGAATCCGGGTTACTCCAAATTGTAGATATAGGGAAAGTAACGTGTTTCGTTTTCTTGCTCCTAACTTTTAATTTTGGAGTTATTTACATAACCTTGATTTTTAATTGGAAGTGTGTGTGTGTGTGTGTGTGTGTGTGTGTGTGTGTGTGTGTGCCACAATTCCAAAGTACTCGAAAAGACAAATACAATGACATAAGCATTGTTAATATTCGTAAAGGAATTGTAGTAAAAAATGCGCTCTACATTTCCTCAGAAACGTAGAGACGTAGTTTCTTCAGAAACTACGTTTCCTCAGAAACGTAGTTTTCCCCGTCTTACCGCAACGGTTTCCTGGTTGTCGCAAAGAGCGAATCATTTGCTAACGCTTCATTCTCTGGATAGAAATCGAAATTGAAACTTCGAATTTTCAATATAAGTAACTATCCTTATGTAGTGTTTTCTTCCATTGATCTTACTTACGCTTCAAGTCAATTCAGAATCAGATGAATACATGCAACTACTGTTTCTGTAGCCAAACCGATTCAAGTGGCCAACTTGGGTGGTCCACTCTGCATTATAGTGTGGCGTCATACGGGTGTAATCAGTACACAGACGAGAGTGGGTTGTAATAATAGCAGGTTTATTTACAATTTAGACCGTAGTCACAAATAACCATTGCACTGTATACAATTAACTAACTAAATAGACCCCACTGCTAGGAGAGATATTTACAACGGCTACCACACCGAACATACTACCTAATGTTTCGCCGTGCGTAGTACCGCTTGCCCTGAGACCGACTACATGTCTCACTAGTCACGACAATAACTGCCGGCTCCTTCCAGCGCGCACGCACGCACCTCTCAAAGACGACCTACGCTGCCGATGCCGCTGTCTAAAAGAAGGAAGAGCTATTGTTCCACAGCCCTTAAATAGCCCTCGCGACGCTGCCCGCCGCCTCCATTGCCTCCACCCTACGCCCGTACACCCCGTCGGAAAAAAAACCGAGCGTCATAGCTTCTGCCATTGTCTAGCATCCGATGGGCACCACGCTGCGTGCTACGTTGGTTTTAGCGGCATGACGCTACAATAGCGAGGAATCTGTGCTTTGATATCGAGACTGAGTTTCTAACATGCATCACTCAACATGCTAGATATTCTAAATTCATGAAATTTTACATCTATTGTACGGAACGTATTACAGCGGAAGTAGCGCAAGAAGAGGTGGACCGGGAGCGGTAGCTCAGTGCATCAACTGATGTCACTGCAGCACCTCTGACCCGGAGGTCCTAGGTTCGAGTCCTGATGGCGGCAGGATTTTCGACACTAGCTTTTCAGGTAGGTTGAATTCTGTCGCTGTCTGGAGGAGAATTCTAGCGGCCGGCTGCTCTCTGATCGGTAGTTTTCTGTGGTTTCTCCGATCAACACCAGGCGAATGCCGGAGCAGTACCCTACCAAACGGGCCACGGACCGCGCGCGATCTGTCCTTCCCATTCCTTGTCCTATCCTCTCCCCTTACACACACACTTACACTAACATGCACTACACTGTCACATGTTCTGGGAGACCGGTCGGGAGCTTAGAGCTTGTCCCGGCTGGGGCGGTGCCCCGCTGGTGGGAGAGTCCTGGTTAGGGGGAAACCCCACCAGTCGACGGTAGGTCGGCGCCGGATCTCGCCATCCAGCGGGGGAAGATCATCGCCATCTCCCGAAAAAACATGCACTACACTAACGGGACTAATGACCAGAGAAGTTGACGCGCCCGGAAACATGAAAAAATCAATCAATCAATCAAGAAGAGGTGGGCTTCGCCGTCGACCCTCTCGGTCCTCAGGTGCGCCGGGAACACCCCGTTGTTAAGGCACGAGCATCGCACAACAGGCATCGTTAGCGTGCGTCAAAAGTACGTGTGTTGTTTCACCAGGCACACATACGTCAGGACCTGCGTTGTGTGCGTAGAATGGGGGGTGATCGCGGGTAAACAGTAAACAAACATGGGTGACATGGAACACTAATTGTCTATGCGAGTGAAACTGCTAAAAAAGAAAAGAAAGAAAGAAAAAGAAAATGGAGCTGGTGGGTTCCTACCATAAATAATCAACGTTATTTATATGTCGATATTTCATTTTGGTACTTAAATTTGTAAGTATTGTAAATTCATACCATTGCAGGTTCAGTTTATAATTTGACTCATTTATTAATCAATATTATTCGAGCAATGACAATGTGAATCTACATCAAACATGATTCACATGACAGAAACAGTTGGTTGAAATATGTGTTTTTATAATAGTACATAGGAATATTTCCGTATTTATCATCCCTTTTTTTTTTTACTAATCTCTCGGTCAGTGATATTCCAGACGTACACACTGTATACATACATACACAGTCATACATACCCCGCAAGTAATGATTTACAGAGTTTCAAAACCAAACCAAAACTTTGCAGTGCCCTCACGGCCATTCTATTCCTCTGGGATTTACACATGGAACGATGCATCTATCCTTCAACTACTACTTTCTCACAAAAAGCGAAAATGCGAGAGAGAGAGTGACTTAAGGGGTTTTAAAACTAACCGATTCGATGAAGACCGAGAAAGCATTACAAGTTCGTTCGCCTACGAGCCCGCCCTGGGCTCACTCTACGAGCGATAGTGTTCGCGCCCCAGATCGGCGTAACGATCGCGCATAGGATGTCTATCGCACACCCATCACGTACTTGTTCTTAGCAGAGGGCATTAATTCCGGGGTGGGCACCTAGGCTCTAGCCTGTATCCGCACCCCCCGCAGACGCACAAGTACGCCTTTGGGATGGAGTCTGGGTCCCGCCAAAACGCAGTTGACCCTCTCGGTAACTTCCCCATGCAATGCCTGGGTCGGGCCGCCCTGCCAGCTCAGAGCTCCTAGCTATCTAGGCTAGTACAGGAGTCTCGACAATGCGCCACTCACATGCGCCGGGAACAAGTTCTCTCCTCTTTGTCCTGAGTATCGGGCCACTGCCACGACGAATCCGAGAGCCCAACTGCTGGCCACCTGGACTAACGCCCAGGCAGCTCGAAGCCCCCATCCCGTCTCCCCAATGCATACCGCCAGCTCACGACGTGGGTAACGCCGGTACCGAAGCAACCTGACGGGAAGTAACTAGTTTCCCGCCAGACTTTAAAGTGAGAGCCGGAGTACTCCGAGAAGCATCCTTCGCCCAATCCTGTTCCAAGGTCGACGCACCATAGACCTAACTGATGGGTGGCCGGTTGCCCGGCCACCATGAGCTTATCATCGCCTTCTCACTGCTTGCACCTTCAGGCTAACGACGTGAGCGACGCCGCGAGACTCTGGGTCCGGATAGTCGTCTTCGACTCTCCAGAGACCGCGACAACCTACGTCATCGCCATCTCTACGATCGCGCATGGACAGTCACCGTCGCCGCCATTTCCGTCTCCACCACGCTGCTTGGAGTCGCTGTACAAGAACAATGATGGACCTTTGGCTGTCACCACGTGCATCTGAGCAAGTTGTCGTCACCGACATCAGCGCCCGCTGCGCAAATCTGAGCTTAAATAATAGCCGCTCGGCTGGAACGGATTTGTGTACGTCGCCGCCCTGAGCTCCATTAATTTTGCCGCCCCTTCAGAATTGATATTATTTATTATTAATTTATATTAAAAGGGATTATGATTTGTGTTATATTGATACCCCTATATTGTTTGGAGTAAATATTTTCTACATATTTGTTACATATTAAACCAGAGGTTCTACTGAATGGCACATACTTTAACGTAGTAACGTTTTCTAATTTCCTTGGTGTGGACTGGCTGCACGGTCTTGCCCCATCCTCATTTCAGATGCCATCTATCGTCGCCCGAAGAACATTTTTTTTACATTTACTCAATTTTTCGCTTTGTTAATAGTACAACCTAAATATTACTTCAAGAATATTAAAGAAGAAGTAAAATCTCGTCCTACATAGAAATTTTCATTGAAACATTTGAAGCCTTTTTAAGAAAATGGGGATTAAGCATTACTATAAATGCGAAAATTGTGGCTCTTTTTCACAGGAATCTATTGAGTTGTCGAAAATCATAATTCAAACTGATTTAAAGCACTTCCACTCACAAATACAATAATGTATTCAAATGGATAGAAATGTACAAATTAGCGACGTGAGAGATATTTGAAAAAAATTACACTTGTGTACTTTTTGAAAAAACAAATTGATACACCAAAATAAGCTTAACGTCATATTAAACAGTACAATAAGCACTATCCATTGGAAAAATTTGGCGTTTCTGAAAATGCGGAATTTTGAGCTCATTTTCACAGAAAAATGTTGTGTTTTTGAGAAACTTTATTTGACATTATTTAAAGCACATGTACTCATAAATATAATATTGTGAAGAAATCGCCTCTAACGTATCACCGACGTCAGAGACAAGTAAATAAAATACAGTTTAGTATTTTTTCAAAAAACAAAAGAATAGAGCAATAAGGCGTTTATGTCATCGTATATGATTCGTTTCGCACTATCGGTACCAAAAACTTAAAGAAAAAAATTTGGAGCCGTCTTGTTTTTGTATTTTTTTAATTGCAAATTTTGCACGCACTATTACACGAAAACTATTAAAATTTACAAAAAGTACATAACCTAATTGAAAGAACTATTTATGGACAACAAATTTCATTTGAAGGAAATATCTCTATCTTTAATATTGTAGTTGTAAAAAGTTACCGAAAAAATTCGTACTTTTACAATATCCGAAATTTCAGAGTTAATCCTGAAAATCGGACCTATGTCACCTTTAGAAGTGATTTTAACTCTATGCTTATAAGAAATTTAAAGAAAAAATTTGGAGCCATTTTTGAGAAAATTTTCAAATTGTCCGGGGGACTTCATATAAAGTCCCCCCAAAAATTATTGAATGTTTTTCAAAATCGCAAGCTTCGGCTCACGCAAAAGCGACAGGGGTTTCTTCAATTTGGATAAATTCCTACGCAAGGTGTGGGCGCTACGTTTGTTCACATACACCAGACAGACGGACGGACGGACGTTTTGCTTTCAATTGGTTTATTGGCATCAAGGACCCACAAAACAGGGATTCTGGCTACACCACGTGTTAGACGATTTTGTTTTCTTAATTTAGCAACAGGATTTATCCACATTTTCGTTATCAGGGCCCAGCAATGAATTTTTTTCTGGCGAAATTGCGCCCTTTAATCGCGCAGCATTACATAATTTTCTCTATACTACGGATATACGTAGATATACGAGAAAGTAAAAATGTACATCGTTATTAATGCCGTTTCTTTTGAAGCAAAAACTAATACCAAAAACTGATTTCTCACTCTTTTATAAATGGGATATGTCTAAGAAAAAAATATAGAATATGGGTTAATTTCAGTTTTTGTTCAAACGAATACGACATTCAAATTCAAAATATTATAATTTTTGGAAAACTTGCTGCCCCTCAAAACGTGCCGCCCTGGACTATAGCACGTTCAGATCATATGTAAATCCAGCATCTCGTCTCGTGGACGGGATCTCTGCAATCCATCCACAAGTGGCAGAAACGCTGGCGCCTCAAGATCAATGACGAGAAGTCTGTCCAAGTCACCTTCAGTCTGAAGCACGAAACATATCCACCTATACAAATAGGATCGCAATCTATTGCTCAAAATGACTCGGCAAAATATCTCGGACTTACTCTGGACAGAAGACTCACATGGAAAAAACATATCAAGCATAAAAGAAAAGAATTAGACCTAAAACTTAGAATGTTAAACTGAGTGCTGGGAAGAAAATCATCGTTAAGCATCGCAAACAAACAACAACAACATTCTTTAGACCTTCCATATCGTCTTTAAATTGTTCATTTCAGAAATTATAATTAATAATTTTTATTAATGATGTATCAGTAGTGGGGCACGGTCATGGGATTTTTCTCCTCTCATGTATTTACATAAATCTCTGTAATTTTGCCAAATGTTTGTTCACAAACAAATTGCAAAATAAAATATAATTAAAAAAATTTAAATCGGCTCCTGCCACTCGGCCCAAAAGACAATCCCGAGAACCGGAAGCCGTCACCCTCGCTACCGACAAGGATGGTGAAGAGTCCAATTGGACTGTAACGATAAAAGTTGGTTTTTAATTGCACTAGATATCTCCTGTAAATTCATCACGTGACCATATCCTTTCTTAATTTTTATATTAATCATTAAATCCATATAAACGAATGCAATCTATCCTTCATGCGGCATCATATGCCTTCCCATCGCAATCCCCTCCCCATACTTTCGGAGTAGCCAGGCAGTTGTATCATAATCGTGGAGATAAGCCAGGAATATGATTGGAAGTAAAAACATTAGTGTTGAAATGTTTTGAAACCTGGTAGTTTTGAGGGGAAACACACAAATGAAGAGATTAGTTTCTTAACGGTCTGTGCAAAATGCTAAGCTTCTGGAAAACACAAGAAATACTTTTTGAAGAAACCGTTGGACATAGATACAGAGGTATCTCTAGAAATTTATTGGAATTATATTATCCTCGGAGTCGAATTGAATCTTCTGAAAATTATTGGAGTTGGGGCCTATGCCTATTCAGAAGCATAAGCTAAAATGTTGACAGTTAGATTTTTACGAAATCAAAACCTTAATTATAAATCATAACCGAATTTTGAGAATTAAAATGTCAAACCCTCGAGTCACTATTTATTTTATCTAATAAAAAGTAATGTAAAATATTTTTGTGTATTTTCTATCTAAAATATTTTCGTGGAAGTATTTTACGTTACTTTCGTGGACATTTTTTGTACCTAAGACTTTTTTAAAGATTTTTTTCTTATCTCTACCCTTACATATATACAGTTTGTATTGTTTTTGATGATAAATAGATAATGCGAGAAATATTTTTATTATTTTTCTATTTACTCTATTAAATATTTCGCCTGATATTTTAATATCTCAAAAAGTCGTCTGAGGAGTATTGCCACCATTTACATTTCCAGTTTTTCTTTTAGACATTTCTACCAAGTTGATAGATGCCAACAAAGCAACAATACTGCGGAACCCGTTTCTACACGCATTTCTTCTTTTCAAGCACCTATGTTTAGCATTTTCTGCACATCGAACCTCCACGTCTTAATATCTTATCTGTACGAGGTATGGAGATTGGAGAATTCTCAGGGCGGCCAGCTTGTAATGACGGAACCTACCGCGACGGAGCAATACAGTACAGTAAAACCTTCCTTAAGCCACGAGATAAAAAGCTTTAAAATTTCTTCTTAAAAGGTTCATTGTATTAAACTGACATACACTTCTCCTGTTGCTGCTACTTCTGCAAAGAAAATGCAAATAACTAATGCAAAATAAAAATCTTACATTATTACTTTCTCGTATACGTATACGAAATAATATAAGTAGTATAGGGAAGGTTATGTAATGATGCGGAAAATCAGGGGTCTGCAGCTCAGGACCCCGTCGTGCTCCTCGAAGCGACTGGCAGCAGACACTTTGGACGAAGCCTCGGACGCGAGAGCGCATGGTGGCGCGCCCCGTGAACAACAGACCACCGTTTATTACGGTTCATGATTAGGATTCCCTTCGAGGCGAGTCTCTACGCACATTGTGCCCAGAAAGGGGGTGGTGGCTATATGGCCACTGATCTGAATAACATGGTTCGGCATCACGATACTATCCATAGTGATGTCCCCCTAATCCTTTTATGCTCCAAATGCAGCAAAAATTACAAAGGTAAGCTCTCCGCTTTGAGTCATTTCCCTAAATACCTGGCTCCGAAAGTACCTAAAGAAGACTTCATATGTGAATCGTGCTTCGCCAACTTTGCAACTAAATCAGGGCTCTCGCAATATTTGCGCCATCCTCATCCAGACGCAGCTAATAAAGCTAGAGCTGCTAAGGCGCAAAGTAGTGGTAGAACTGCTGTGCCTAGAGCAGAGAAAGTCTTCTCTTCGGAGGATATTATGAAAATGGCTGCATTTGAGAAAGAGTAACCAGGACGTCGAATGAGAATTTGACTGCTCTGCTGGGTAAGACCGCCCGACAGGTGGGTGAGTCAAGAAGAGAGACTACATAACGAAGATATTTAGCAGCTATTGGAGCTGAAACTACTGTAACTTCAGAATCATATTATCCCCATCTGATGGTTGGAGGGCCGATGATTCTGTTAGACTTTCTACTAGTGCTGCTGTTATCGCATCGTTATTAGCCCTCCGAAGACTCCAGTGACCCAAATCCTTATGCTGATTTCTTCTTCTCTCCTGTATCGAAGGCCTAACCCCAAGACAGGAAGAAAGTCAATGATCCCCTTCTCTCACACTCTTCCAAAGGGGGCCGAAAATTCTCAACAGGTAAAGATAAGCAAATAGCCTTATGCCGATTCCCTTCCAAAACGTCGGCCCATAGACAGTGGCCCTGAGGAACTTGCAATGGTAGACATTGCCTCCCCGGAAGCAGATAGGGTGCGATTCCCTAACGAGGAGGCCGCTATAGTTTCAGAGATGAATCATCTTTCGACTGCGCCAGTCCTCTGATTCTATTTTATCTGCTATTGACACGGCCCGTTCCGACACCGCTGGTCGGTTGGGACGGAACCAAACTTGTATTGAGTCCCCGGCTACTATGACGCTCGGAGACGTAACTTCTGAAACTTGTCTTAACAGGGCCACACTAGATGACACGACTAACTGGAAGGAAAACATTTAAACTTAGATTGGAACCTGGGGTATTTTTCAAACTAAAGTAGATCAAGAGCTCGTTGACGTGGGAAATGAACTCAAAAGAAATATTCAATCCCAGGACCGATTGAACGAGACCTATGCCAAGTTAGTAGAGATGTTGGGCAGCTCCTCTGTAACCACCCAGGGTGACCGACAATCTGGCTTTTTGGAATTCAAGTTTTTTCCCCGGTTTTCCAGGTCTGAGAATATACTTTCCAGGTTCTTCGCACATTACAACATATTTTTACCTTCTACCGCTTACGCAGTAAAGATAAAGTTATCTACTGCTGTGGGAAAAAAAGGCGAATTTTCGGCCGAAAAACTCTTGTTGCCAGGCGCTGGTAACGAACAAGTGAATAAATCCAGTTGTTAAATTTAGAAAAGAAATCCTCTAATACGTGGTGTAGGCAGAATCCATGCTTTATATGTTCTTGATACCGAAAACTCGGTTGACGGCAAAAAGTCCGTCCATCTGACAGAGAACAACGCTACCACGTAAACCGTTCAGCCATTTTTTTTAAATGTCCTTGTAAAATGTTAATAAATGTGGCGATGTCGCGGACCGTTAAATTTGAAACGGATAAATTAATTTTTAGGGTAATTTACACGAAGTCCCGGGAATATTTTAAAAAATTTCAAAGATTTCATTTTTTTTCTTAAAGACAGCATCACTTCGGATAACGTATAGAACGCGTAAGACTGCAGATCACATGTTCATTGAAAATTTTGATTTTTGAAATTTGAAAAAAATCCTATTTTTTCGCCCTCTTCCTACAATGTTGTGACCGAAAAGCGTAAAAGTCCAAAAATTCGTAAATAGAGCAGATTATTTTAAATCTGCCATGCAAATTTCAGCGTCCTAGGGCTAATCATTTAGGAGATACAGCCATTTAAAGATGTCTTGTATTTTTAACATGTGAAAAAATTCCTAAATTGACAAAATGCGTCTCGAGGGGTTATTTTTCGTCCGAATGACGCAACTGACGGTATATTCTGAAAGTTTATAAAATTTTGAAGAAGGATTTTGCACATGGAATTGGAAACTGCAATATATCGTCAGGGAAAAAAGTTGAAATATTGTCCGTATTGTACACGCAAATTTTATAGTGTGGCTTTGTGCCTTCTGGGTGAAAAGCAAATCGCACCATCCTTATACCAAAAGAAGGTATAAGGATAAGTTTGTCACTATCGCCCCATCACAATTAGTTCCCTGCTGTGCAGATCTTTTGGGGCATTATGGACAAACGCATTAGTTCCGTGGTGAAGTTCAATTCAGGCAAAAAAGGGTTTATCCCTGAACCTGGCTGTTTCGTCAATGTTCAAATTCTTCACGAAGCTGTCAAAGCAGAGGGTAGTGTCAGCGCTGTGCTACACATATCCAAAATTTGACACTTCCTCACGCGGCGATTCGGTAGGCTCTGTCCAGGAAAGGAATCCCCGACGCCTTTTGGTAATGGACTCGTGCGCCGACGTTTTCATCGTCATTCAGCACCCCTCGAAAGGAATTGAGGCGCCAATTCGTAGAGGAGTAAAACACGGGGACTCCTTGTCCCCACTCCTTTTTCATCTCATTATGGAGTTCTTGCTTGAGAAATTGAGAAACATATCAGAATACCCGCTATTGGAAAGGAGTGTGTCCGTGTTAGCATTTGCTGACGATCTGCTGCTGTTAGCAAAAGATGCCCCAGGAGCTCAAGAATTGGTTGATAGATGGTGGAATATCTTGGGGCCCTCGGAATGACATTGTCCGTCGCGAGGTGTTCATTATTCCAAATTACCTTTGAACGATCCTGGTTCATTGAAGACCCGTCTGGAAAGGTCGGGAGAGAGAATTCTTCTGGTTAGTAATGATCATACCCTAACATACTTGGGAGAGAACTACTCTTTCTGGAACGGCTTCCCATGTAAAGCATCCATATCGAATTTGATGGAAGCAGTGACAAGACTTCAGAAGGCGCATTTAAAGCCCACTCAGAAGATGGCATTACTTCACACCTACATAATGCTACATTGCCTACATTACAATTAGTATTACATGCTACATTACCAATTAGTTGTAGCGATGCTCAGAGAAGCGAACTGACAAATCAGAGTGGCAGTCAAACAGTTCCTACATCTGTATATTGTGACATACCAATATGTGGGACATTGTATGGCGTAACATTTATTGTAAACAGGGTGAATGGTAAGGATAGACATATGTAAATATGGCGGCATAGCAACGGTAGACGAGTTGTCAAGGTCAACAAACTTCATTGCTTTGAATCACGGGGCGCGGCTAGTTGATAAAGTAAACTGTTTGGCGATTGGCCGAGAAAGCAATGACAGTCTGGGGCGCGGCTAGTTGAATTTGTAAGTAATTGAGGGATTGGTCAGGCATGGAATTTTTTTCTGACAAGAAACAGTAGAAAGATGGACCGAGTTTTGAAGGGCTGAAAGAGGGGAATATGGATTCATTCTGACTTATGCCGTGGTGCTGTGCGGATCGTGTGTAGACAATTGATGTTGGGAGTTTGGGAATTGTGAACATCTACTTTGGAGCGTATGGTTGTCGGACTTAGAATAATGATGTAATGTGCGGAAATTGGAACTTGGAAATATTTCGAGTGCAGCAGCTAGAATTGTGAACTTAGGTGAATTTGCCGACAACAGCACTGGGAGTATTTGATGCAGATAATAGTTTGCCGAACTTTAATATTTTAAGTATGAGCGTAGAAAGAACTGGGAACTTTTAAAAGGAAAATTAATTAAGTCTTATCAACTAATGAGGCGGTGAGGATCAGTGACTTGAGTACACTTGTGCCAGAACGGAAGAAAAGAAGATGGTATTGGGACCTGGAGCCATCGACACCGGGAAAGATTGAAAATGATCCTACGCGGCGACATCGGTCGACAGCGCGCGAAGACGGGTACTGCAATATAAGTTTTGAGACTGGTCGTGACCAAAAGTACATTCCGTATTGTTACCAATGAACATTGAATAAACTTTCAAGTTTCTGTGAATAGAAAAGATGATTTTCATTTAGCCAATTCCAGCAAATGAGTAGCTAGAAATATATATTTGCTTTTCAGATTCCTCGGCCACTCTGTACAGATGGCAGATCTAATAATCGGCTATTAGTAATCAATAGCGATTATTTATTATAATACCCATAGACTCAGTTAGCCGGATATTAATTTATTGGGAATAGCAGTTGAAGATTAATTTTAATAATTGAATTAACGTAATCTTTTCCTGGCGCCCATATTCTTTTATAAATTTGGAACGGGTTACGTTGAATTAATATTAGAAGGGCAGAGGAGATATTTAATTTAAAAATAAAATTAGTTTGTTTCAATATGAGTACTGCAGATGGCTTATTCTACCTGGCCAAGAGAGATGGAGGATCGGGATTGCTGCGGCTCGGCCATGTTCCTAGGGTCGCGCTGAACCTAGGATTACGATTAGAAAAATCTGCAGATCCCATTTGCAGATGGCAGAGCTCCTGCCCGACTTTCTACCAACGGATATTTAAAACCGCCAAAACACTGAGACTCAACTGATCTTATACTGAAGAAGATTTAAGAGCTTATAAGAAAAACTGCGCCGATGACGGGTAGCCGCCTGGGAGAAGCTGAGATCCCAAGGGAGAGCGGTTACGGCGTATATAAACGATCTGATTGGAAATGCCTTTTCGCAAGATTATAATCTTCTGAAACTTGGTCTTTTTATCACTGCTCTCCGATTGAGATCAAATACTGTTGCCAATAAAACTACTCGTAGTAGAGGATGTTGAGCTTTTTGATGAACATTTATTTCAATTTTCAGTGTATACGAGCTCCTGCTTTCTTTTAGCATATACAACCGTTTAACCTGCTTACATTCCTTCTTCTTACAAATCTCCCACATCCCTCAAACACTTCTTTATTCATCTTTATAAAATTCTCTATCCGTCTTTATTGTCACCTTGTCAATCTCTATTTTCTTAGATGGTTCAATTCTTTTCCCTAGATTTAGCATGGTACACGCTGGTAATCCTAATAACACCTTGCAATTAAGATCTACAATTACAAAGTCTAAGTATGCCTGGTTATCTGTAGTTTTACATGCCAAATTTACTATCCCTTCTGGTATAGTTTTAACTTTATTAAATCCTTCTAGGTGGATATTTGTAGGTCGCATTTTAAACTGACTGCCTAATTGTTTATATATTTTACAGGACATTACATTTACTTCTGCTCCTGGATCTAATTTTAGTTTTATTTTCTTGTTCTCTATCTGAATTGTTTCTAACAATTCTGTTTGATCTCTTTTCTTTACACTTTCTAGTTTTACACTTCTAACCTTATCTATAAACAGTACACCATCACTATCATCACTGTCTTCATTCACTGTTTTTACACACTGTATTTCTGCATTTCTCCTACATGCCACTGCAAAATGATTTTTTATTCCACACTTTGCACACACTTTACCAAATGCTTGACAGGCTCTTGGTCCATGTTCTCTTCTGCACCTATTGCACAAAAATGTCTTCGGCTTCTCATTTATTTGTTTGTTGTCTGTCATTTCTTGATTGTTTCTTGTCCTCCATCCCCTGTTCTTGTATACTGCATCTACTTCTTCTATATATGTGTCATTCTTACATTCTCTTTGATCCATTTGTTGGGCATGTTGTTTACTTTGTTCCATGGCCCTACAGTGATCTGTTGCTTTAACTAGCATTAGATTATTTATTTTCAGTAGTCTTTGTGTTGTACGACTCATTACTCCACGTACTATCTGATCTCTGATCATTCTGTCTTCATATGTTTCCCCTGTAAGTATTATATTATAGTCACATGTCTTTGCCAACCGTCTGAGTTCAGTCAGATAATCATCAAAACACTCCTTCTTGCTTCCTTTTCATAAACACAAAACGCTCATGTGTTTCATTTTGTCTAGGTTTCACATAGTTGTTTATTTTCTGTATGTTATTCTGTATATTTCTGTGTTATACACTTCACTTTCAGGTTGAGTCATTGGTATGGTCAGAATTTCACAAGCTTCTGTACCCATAAGATTTCTTAGTAATGCCAACTTTACTGAATCCGCGGCTTCATGATGACCTATTGATAACATATAGTCTTCTAATGCTCTTTTCCATATTGTCCATTCTTTCACACAATTTGGACCTCGTAGATTCAGGTCAGGCGGTAACTTCACAGGTCCTAGTTGCGTCATTTTCACTTGCTATGTTTACTGTTGATTTTACGTTTATTATTCTTTCACGTATTAGCTCTTTCTTCCCTATTTTCACTGATTACGACTGCGACTGCGCCATGTTTAGCTTTTTGATTAACATTTATTTTAATTTTCAGTGTGTACAAACTCCTGCTTTCTTTTAGCATATACAACCGTTTAACCTTCTTACGTTCATACAAAACTTCCATCTCCCTGCTACCAACGTCACATTACAAATATTAGTAATTGTTACCAACACCTCAGAGGAAGGCCCAGAGAGGATGTATACAGCAGGAAGTGCAATACAACGGTAGAAACCATGAATCACATTCTCGGTCAGTGAATTTTTACGAAACCAGCAAGAATAAAGCGTCATGATGAGATAAATAACTTTATAGAGGGGAAGATGCTCCGAAAATCAGACCCTGGTCTCCACGGAAGCCACTTTCTTCGTTGCTGAAGGGGTGACTGAAACCTGACCTGGTAATAAAAAGCCGGGAAGGGGTCCACGTAGTCGATGTGACTGCCCACCACGAGGATGAGTCTAATCTTCTTAAAGTAGGGGAGGAAAAAGTGGTAAAGTACCAACTAGTCATTCCCCAAGCAGCCCAACTTCATGGAGTGCCCAACGACAGAATCCTGCCAGTGGTGGTTGGAACCTCTAGGGCTATGCCACGATCCACAGTCAGTGCCCTCAAGACGTTGGGGATCATGTCTCGAGCGATCTAGGGCCATATTCTCGAACCGCTGCCGAGCAATCTCCTGGCAGCCTGCTACCTGGGGACCCCTTGCTGCCAGGCCGGGGGGCTGCCAGCGGCAATATGGCCGATAGTATTCTGAAATCACTTCCAGCTTTGTCCCAGAATGGGAGCTTGCTCTGATTGGTGGAACGACTTAAGCGAGACTCGCACGCCAGATGAAGTAGTGTACCAACACAATAAATCTAAGTGAAATTATTTTTCTTTCTACTTTCAACTGTGTTTTATCATGAAAGTGAATATACAAACGTTGACACACATTGTATACTACCCAGTTAATTTGTGTACATTTCCAGTGAATTGTAGCCTGAAACCAGTAACACATCCACAATTGTATTTTGTGTAATCGTTGGTATGACATCTGCGTTTGCAGATTGTTTCCGTATTCCAACTGAGCCACGTGCATTCGAGTTCTGGTGGTGTGTGTGTGGTTACGGGTGTTCGTAGTGGTTTCCTTTGTATTTCTTTCTTATAACGACACGGCTATTCTCCCTTGGTACTTTCTCTATTTTTGAATACTGTTCTATTTTGATTAGAATTTCAAACCTTGTTCAGAAGTTGCTGATAGAAGCAATCATCTGGCAAATTACTTGAGTTATCTGGAAAATTAGAATTAGGGGGACCTATTTTGTTGACCTAAAAATTCGCCAAAAATTATCAATAAAATATTATAAATATGCCCTTAAAGCAAAGAAAAAATTTAAATTCAAGCGTGCAGTTTGACAAAATTATTAAATATTTATGTGCTGCAAAATTGGAAAAATATACATATCTTTTCTTGTAAAAATAAAAAATTAACATGTTATAAATGTGTCTGTCTGAATGTTTTCACTTGAAAAAAGAAAATGTCATCAAATCTGTTATATAATGTCTATATTGACGTATAATGTATAATTGCAAAACACGTTTTGATCATTTATGTCCATGTAGTTGCAAAGCGATTTAAAACAAAGAAATAAAAAGAAAAGAAAAAAGACATTAACAATTTGATCAAAACTAGTTTTGTGAACAATGTTACTGATGTAATAGAGGCTGCTTACTTTCGTTCAAGTGAACAGTTTGCAGTAGTATATTATGAAACATTTCTACGACTAATAGGAACTTTTATAATTTAAACTTTTATATTGAATAGTTTCGTGGCAGTTGCCAACCAGGATTCAATCAAGGCCACCTCGTGGAGAGTTCCTACCCTGCCCTGCACAGATGGCTTTGGTTTACCAGTGCGTTAGTCACACAGGATGAAAGTGAAATTACGATACAATTAATTTTACGTGATATTGCAAACCAAAAAAAAAGTAAAAAAAATTACTAATAATAAAAGAACTGAAAACTGGCAAGCATCATTTATAATATTAAATGCCGTTGTAATGAACAAAATCAAACGAAACATTTACTAGAACTATTCTCAATGATTAATTGACAATAATTGGTTTGTTAAGTTCTGGAATTCGTAAGAACCTGTATCGAAATTAGTACCATTATGCAATGGGATGCAGCAATCAAAAGACAGAATTATACAATGGGGGTAGAAACACATGAATTTCAGTTATTTAAGAGGATCGTGCACTTCTTTTTGAGATTTTTTCATTCGACAAAAATGGAAAACGAAAGGAAGTTATTGGAGGTGCAAATGGCTAACGAGAAGCAGGTAGCCGAGCATTTCAATTTAAAAAACAAACACCTGCAAGAGATCCAAAATTTGAAACTAACACTTATTCAGGAACTTCATGAAAAAGACAAGATTATTAAAAACTTACAAATAGAGGTGTTATTGTTGCAGAAAAAACAATTAGAAAATAAATAATTACAAAAAATATAAATTGTTTTATTAATTATGATAAAATATTCTTCTTCATGAGAAATGTCTTTCAATGAAATGTCTGCACGCTACCAATCCAGGACCTTCATTTCCCATGAATGGTAGATCATCCTCAATTTTATGATTTTCAATTTCTTCTTCAGGAAGAGGGTCATTGCTAACCCTTGCGATGTTGTGCAACACACTTGTAGCACTAATCACAGCTGCTGTATTTTTCAATTTCAGACCTAAACCTCGTGACAGGCACTTAAATCTTTGTTTCCATATGCCTATTGTCCTCTCTACAATATTTCTGGTGCCTATATGGGCTTCATTGTATCTTCTTTCAGCAGGTGTGGTGGGGTTGAGCACAGGTGTCAGAAGATATGTCTCACAGGGGTAGCCACTGTCCCCTAATATCACACCTCCAATACGTCCCTCTTCTAGAGGAATACCTAGGCCACTGAGTCGAGATATCCTAGCATCGTGATATGATCGAGGATACCTCGCAGTTATGTCCTGGATTTCCATGTCCGGTCCTACTAGTACCTGTGGGCAGAGAATCCAGTCATTAGACATGCATATTTCTTGGCCTTTAGAGATGTTGAGATCAGATGATATATTATGGCTCAATACTACGAATATATTTCTGGTTCAAGAAAGGGTTTCCTTGCTTATCTTTGTATCTTACTAACACAAGTACCCACAGTAATGTATTATACAGTCATAGGAAATTGTATTCGTACACCTTCATATTTAGTCATTCGTTGTTATATAAGTTGTAGTATTTTTTATAATGTGCAACGGGGCATGTTAAAAACGTAACCAATAAGAAGCCAGGAAGTTTCCCTTCGAAATATTCCCCTCAAAACAGAGAGGTATGAAAAGGGTAGCATTTAAAGACAGAGTAATGAAGAGAGCTTTATCTTAAGTGCATATAAAGTATTTAAAGCATATAAGTGTCTCTATTAGTATTTATCTCTATTTTATTGCGCTAAACTAGGCATCGAGTCTGTTGTGAGCAGAGTAGTGCCCTTTAATCATTTTTGAACTAGTTTTAAGGAAAATGGGGCGTAAAATGAGAGAAACAACAGATGGAGAGAAGGATTATAATATGGGTTCACAATTCTTGATTATTGCTCTCTCAAATATCACAAATGGTACGAAGACCAAGATCCACCTTTTCATGTATTATTAACAGGTATGGAAGAGGAAAATCTGTGAAAAATTTGAAGAGATGTGGACATCCTGTTAAATTGACCAAGCATGTAAAATGACAAGTCCTCACAAACGTTAAGAGAAACCCTAGGATAAGTGCAGCAAAATTTAGTGTTGAACTGCAAACTGATTTAAATCTTAATATTAGTGCATCTACTGGTCAAAAATGTGTGTGTTATAGTGGATGTTATTGTAGAAATGCCAGGAGCAAACTATTTATTAATCTGGTAAGGAAAGGGATAGAGTATGCAAACTATTACAAGAATTGTTCAATAGAGTACTGGAAAAGGTTTTATTTACTGATGAAAGTAAATTCATTGTTCTTCTAGAACATGCCAAAAAAGTGTGGAGGGAAAATAATTCAGAACAGGAAGAAAAGATGCTTCCTTCAGTCAAACATGGAAATAGTAGTGCGATGGGTTGGGGCTGCATGAGTGCAGCTGGGGTAGGAATGTTAGAATTTATAGGTGGATCATGAAAGTTATATTAACCTACTTAAGAATTTACCATCCAGCATTGAAAAATTGGGACTAACAAACAGTTATGTTTTCATGCAAGATAATGACCCTATATGACCCTAGATTTTAGGTTGTGGATATTGTATAAAACACCAAAATACATGGTAATTCCTCCACAGTCTCTGAATATTAATCCAATTGAACATTTATGGAGTTGCCTCAAAGAGAAATATCACTTCAAAGCAATTTCTAAAGGCTGCTATTTTGGAAGAATGGGGAAAGATTGGGCCGGAGGTCCCCACTAAACTTGTTCAGTCAATGATCAGACGATTGGAGGCCATCATAAAGTTGAGGACTTCAACCAAATATTAAATAGCACTTAAAATGGTTAAAAACAGAGTATACAAATACATTTTACACACTTCAGTTTTTATATCTTTGTTTTATACTAATTTATGATGTATTATAATAATTATTATTACCATACTTGTTTTTTTATTGCTTATTTATTTTTATATAGAACATGCCATTAATTTAATGTTATGTAAATCAATGTAATGAGCTAAAATATTCCAACATTATTTTTTGTTCACTTCTCCACTTTAAGAATACTTTTTCCTATGACTGTATGTAGTAGCTAGTACATTTGCTCTTGCTAGTAAATTTTGACACCCCTATCCACATTCTTGTGAAACTGCAATGAATTAAATAACTCCAATGCACAATTAATACTACTGTTTGACTATTTGAGGTCCAAAGAAACAAAGAAACAAACAATATTAAAATTTCAGAATGTTTAATTCATCAAATTTACTAATTTTTCTTTATCTTTTATATTACTGAAGTAATTGATAGGCAATTCAATTTTTTAAAATTTAAACAGGAGACTGTCAGGTAAAATCCAATAAAAGCAATAGTAAATTGCTAATTTAATTGTAAAGAAAATGTACATAACAAATTACTGCCCATTTCAAATGAAGTTGACCAATTTATAAGCCATAACTTTACCAGAAACTAACATGTATTTCTTTCACAGTAGTATTGCCAAGATACATCAAATGAAATTTAAAAAAAGGAACTATAAAATTATGCATTCAAACATATAAAAGCTTAGGTTTGAAGTACTACTCTTATTTCATTCATAAAGAGTGTGATAAGATATAAAATAGATTTAATTGATAAGTTTACCAAAGAATTCTAAAACTAGATACTTGTTTCAAAGTTTCTCTAAAAAATTACCAGAACATTTAAGGAAAAAAAATGTTTTTCTGTTACGGTACACTTCTGCCATAATACCTCCAGGGGAAGGTAATCTTCATGTGTGTTCCATCTATGCACCTGATAACACCAGGAAATTGCCTCATGGCATAGAACTTTCTTTTAACATCTTGTAGCTGCTGTGCAGTTCTTGGCAGAAGCACGTAATTTCTCACTTGACTTCCGAGGATAGCTGTCACCTCTTGAACCACTTTGCAAACATTTGACTTGCTGAGACCATGAATGTCACCATTATCTCTCTGAAATATTTATTTTGAATCATATTACCTTTACAGTAGGAAACACTCAAATCATACTTATAAATTAATTAATTTCCACTCCAAGAGTAGACTTTATAAAAAATTTTATTACACAAACTCACCTGGTACAGGCCTGTGGCATAAAATCTTAATGCAGTCAATAACTTGAACATTGGGGATACTGGCAAACCCCGCAAGTCCCCATCAAATACATTCCGCATCAGAGGAAACAACACATCAACAACAGTGGATTTCAAAAATCGGTAGCGACATTGAAATTCGCGGTCCCAAAATCTCTCTATAGGATTCTGTACATCCCGGATATAACGGCGAGGCATTTGTCGACGCTGCTCTTCTTCCTCCTCCATTTCTTCCATGAATTCATACAATTCAAGCAATTCGTTATCCATTATATCAATCGGAACTGATTGGCAAAATGCACGAAAGCTTATGTTGCAGTGTATAAAAAAATAATAGTCCGAAAGATTAACCAATAATTCGTCGTGTCTTCGATAGAGTAGTCTAAAAAGTATGCTCGGTTGCCGTAAATCAAGAGGAGTGTACAAAAAGTCAAGCAAAGTCGGTGTAAAATAGAAATATACTTCAACAACAACGCACAAAGGGATAAAAACACAAGTAACCCAGGTTAGGAGCACGCTGGGGGGGCTGCTGGCAGCACTTGCGACCGCTGCCAGCTGAGAGCCGCTGCTGGGAGCATACGAGGGGCCTGCCAGCCACTGGGAGCAGTTCGTGAATCGCAAATTCGAACTCTGGGAGCCTGCTACTCTTGGCAGGCCCCTGGCAGCGGTTCGAGAATACGGCCCGTAGACCCTTCCCTCACATACGCTTAGAAATGAGTATGCGATATCATCATGATGTTGCAAAGTGGTCGCTGGAATAATCGAATATAAATAGACGGACAAACATAGTACTAGTCACATTCGGTTGATCCCCAATTGCTTATTTCTTTCCTTTTCACGCTCATTCTGTCTCTCTCTTTCTCTTTTTGTCTCTCTCTTTTTGTCTCTCTCTCTCGTTCTGTCTCTCTCTCTCGTTCTCTCTCTCTCTCGTTCTGTCTCTCTCTCTCGTTCTCTCTCTCTCTCTCGTTCTGTCTCTCTCTCTCGTTCTGTCTCTCTCTCTCTCGTTCTGTCTCTCTCTCTCTCGTTCTGTCTCTCTCATTCTCTCTTTCTCTCTCCCTCGTTGCTAATGTCTCTCTCTGTTCCGTCTCTCTCTCTGTTCTGTCTCTCTCTCTCTCTCTTGTCTGTCTCTCTCTCTCGTTCTGTCTCTCTCTCTCTCTCGCTCTCTCTCTCTCTCCTCGTTCTGTCTCTCTCTCGTTCTGTCTCTCTCTCTCTCTCACCTGTCTCTCTCTCTCTCGTTCTGTCTCTCTCTCTCTCTCTCGTTCTCTCTCTCTCTCTCGTTCTCTCTCTCTCTCTCTCGTTCTCTCTCTCTCTCTCTCTCGTTCTGTCTCTCTCTCTCTCTCTCTCGTTCTGTCTCTCTCTCTCTCTCTCGTTCTGTCTCTCTCTCTCTCGTTCTGTCTCTCTCTCTCTCTCTCTCTCCTCTGCCCCCTCTCTCTCTCTCTCGTTCTGTCTCTCTCTCTCTCTCTCTCTCTCTGTCTCTCTCTCTCTCTCTCTCTCTGTCTCTCTCTCTCTCTCTCTCTCTCTGTCTCTCTCTCTCTCTCTCTCTCTCTCTCGTTGTCTCTCTCTCTCTCTCTCGTTCTGTCTCTCTCTCTCTCGTTCTGTCTCTCTCTCTCTCGTTCTCTCTCTCTCTCTCGTTCTGTCTCTCTCTCTCTCTCGTTCTGTCTCTCTCTCTCTCTCTCTCGTTCTGTCTCTCTCTCTCTCTCTCTCGTTCTGTCTCTCTCTCTCGTTCTGTCTCTCTCTCTCGTTCTGTCTCTCTCTCTCTCTCGTTCTGTCTCTCTCTCTCTCGTTCTCTCTCTCTCTCGTTCTCTCTCTCTCTCTCTCGTTCTGTCTGTCTCTCTCTCTCGTTCTGTCTGTCTCTCTCTCTCGTTCTGTCTGTCTCTCTCTCTCTCTCTCTCTCTCTCTCTCTCGTTCTGTCTGTCTCTCTCTCTCTCTCGTTCTGTCTGTCTCTCTCTCTCTCTCTCTCTCTCTCTCTCTCGTGTGTGTGTGTGTGTGTGGAACCCTTGTAAATGTTTGTTTTTCAGAGGAACCTTTCGTTGATTTTTGCTAACGAGCTCTTGGGGAAACACTCGTCCCCTGTAATGTGTAATGTGTTAGAAAAGCCGAGAAAATTCTGTCATGCGCGTCGGAAATGTTGCGAAAAGGGTGTTGCGTTGGACACTGTACTTGCGCGTGGACGTACACCGTTCGTCATATTTCCGTCAAAGGGCCTATCTTGTGGGTCGGCCCGAAAATCGTTATTTTAAACGTAATCCTCATGTAGACAGGGCAGAAGTTTCGCAATACCAAGCAACAACCCAGACAGTCAACGGCACTATTCATTTTGCTGTGTGCCATTCATTTTGCTGTGTTCATTTTGATGTTCAGAATTCATTGGCCCAAACTCATCGATATTTGTAAAACTATTTTAGTAACCATAACTATTTTAGTAATCAGTGTTCGCATTCAGGGAGGAGAGTCATGTCACGGTGGTAGAGTTTATTAATTTGTAATTTATGTTTAGCTGACAAGACACAGTAAAAACTGTGTAGAATAATTAACAAACTTTTGTACCTTAATGTATCATACAAAAACAATAAATATATTTATTGACAAACATTCAAATAACTTATTACTGTGGTAACTTTAGTCTGAAGAATATTCAAATTATGGGTATGTGAAAATTATTGTAGTTTTTAATTTAATTTTTTACTTCAATTGTAAAATATCATCCAAGTAAAAACATCGAGCTCAAAATATTGATGTTAAAAAATATCTGCTTCAATAAATTGATGTTTGTATAAAAATATAGATGTGTTGAATTCAGCGACATTGATATCATATCCCTTTGTTCAGTCCAAGGAATGTTATTGTGCAGCATTTACAGAAAAATTACAGAATTGTATTTACACATTATTTTAAAGAATGTATGCGGATAACGAGCAGTTAGGTACAGTATGTGGAATATCTCTTTAAGCTTAATTTTCGCGTGACTCGAAACTTTCGTTGTGGCTTTCGTAAATCTCCTATATTTGTTTTTCGAAACCCAGTAAACAGGATTTTTTTATTGACTTATAATTTGTTTAATTGGTTTGCTTCTCATATTATCTGACCCAAAAGTAGATCGAATTTATGAATAACTGTTGTTGTTTTTTTGTCACCGTGGTTAACATTTCTGACGCGTGTTAACCCTGAAGAAGGCTGAATTATTTAAAATGTTGGCGATGGCCAATGTTCGGACTCAGGAATCTTGTCCATTGCGCCCCGACGTGGCCCGCATTGTCCAAACCTTTTCACATTTGGCACCACACAGGCACACATTCTCTCTCAGTGGCAGTCGGTGCCAGGGTCAGACCATTTTTTGCCTCCCGTGTTCGTCTCCAGGCGAACCCAGCGAACATTAGTCATATTAATCCGGTATTTACGACGTTCGTTACTGACCGGACGTGGCATATACATTACTAATTTCTAATCTGTACTAATAAAAGTGAATTAAACGACATGTAACCGACGTCGATACCACAAAAAGTAGCTCATGAATAGATACGAAATTTTTACTGGCTCTTTTTCAGAATTGGCTCAGTGACCTTGCAAAGTTTAGTAAAGATTAACACAACCCAAATGCGGAAAATAAATAATTTAAATAATACGTCGGTAGATGCACCGAGACCTTTCTTTACCTCTCGCTTGGAGCACGTGGTTCCTAGTACGAGTATATTACGCGAGAGGCCAGTAGTGGTGCAGCAAAACTGATACCCAATTGATTCGTTAGAAGCCCGTAGCGCTGCATATGATAAAAAAATTAATCTAATAACAATGTATTGTAAAATAAAATGAAAGACAATTATAGTATTTTATTACAATTTGAACTATTTATGTTAAAAATAATACTAATCTTAATCACCGTGATTTATATAAAAATGGATCTTTTCCCTCATTCGCAAGGATTGGTTATGACTAGGGAACGGGTTTTCACGTAAATACATATTTTTACAGGGACATACCTACATTCTCCAATATTTTTTAGGCTTAACACGACATTCTGAACGAATTGGAACCACGTTTATTTTACATATTTGTACATATTTTGGTATAATTACATTTTTACATATTTTATCTATTGCTACATATTTCGTTACATTTTAATATATTTATAAGTCGAAAATGAACATTTCACATACGAGTTCGAAATATATGTTACTTGACAACTAACTTTTTTACTGGCATACTTACGAAACCACGCAATGCGCTTGTATTAACGCCGAACCATCGTATTAAGATCATTGTCTTATTCCTTTTCTGGAGTTGGGGGGAGGCTCCCTTTCCCCCCCCCCCCCTCCCTTCTTTCTATCACAGGTATCACGGTGCTATTCGCTTAAGCGCCGGCTCCTCGAAAAACATTGTATATACTACGAAAATATTGTATATTTCGGATGAAACTAGCAAATAATTGCATCTGTAGATGTAGAACTTTCTTTTAGCCTCTCTGAATCCATGTTAAGATCTGATCGGCAACGTACTCTGCTCGGAAAACGCTTGAAGAATGGAATTTTAAACATAACGATTATTTATTTCCCATATTTCCTACTTTTCTTACATGTTTTAGAAAAAATAAGTACATAAATATGTACATATTTTGCTTTTTTTATTACAATAAATTCCGTTCCCTAGTTATAACGAAAGCCCGGGTAACGTCGGGTGTTTTGCTATACTAGTGTACTCATAAAATGACGGAAAACTAAGCAGCCTCCAAACATGTGAGAAGTGTTAAAGGTTTCTTTAGATGCCAAGGAAGATTGGAAAAATAAAGAAAAAATATAAAAAACTGTGAAACTGTTTCGATTTCGAAAATGCAAATAATTGATCGTGTTCATCTGCAATTTCTTGTACCTGATATTGCGTCTATTTTCTCATATTCAGTGCGTCGCTGCTTAAACCAGCCGACGTCATGCGATAAGGAAGATAGAAACTCCCAATATCTTCGTGTGCCTTTTCAGAACGGCCAATGTTGATTGCATCAGGAACCCGTTTTCACTCACTCGACAGCAGCATTTTTGCTGCCGCCGTTGGTTACCACACTAATGCATATTGCATATGGTCAGATTAATTACGATGAAGAGGGTTAACAGAGGGTATTTGCGAAAGTGTTAGACACTGAGCAAAAGCCCTTTATTAACTCTAGCAGTAGGCCAAGGGTCTTCGCTTACATTTTGATTTCATTGAGGTTTGTAACGATTTTTGTAAATTAATAAATTGATTTAACTAATGATATACATTTGCGTTAATTTAAACAAATGTTCCTATTCTGGATCTTCTAATACAAAATAAGACTTTATCGCATCAATATTTATATTAAAAGACAAAACCTCTTAAATTTGTTTTACAGAAAAAAGGCCGTTGTATGTTTATAACTGAGTAATGGATTACACTATTATATTAAGACTTAAAAACTGTTTCCAAAAATGTAGTCGTAATTTTCTTTTCGAGTGAATAGTCCGAATTTTTTTCACCCACATCTAAAGATGCCCTAATAACTCAAATTACAACGAACGCTTACTTTAAATTGCATCATTTTTGTAACGAACAGCAACATCAGAAAGAACATGAATGATTTTCAGCTTCTAAAAAAATTGAAAACTACGTACACAAACCATCAGATGGGCCTCCGAATCCCCCTCCCCTTGATAGCGCACGGCATAAGTCACGAGATTACACTCCCTAATTCTCATTTAATAGCGTTTCACTTTATCATATAATAGCGTAAATGCTCAGATCCTTTACGCTGTGCAAACCTCTCATTCGGGTAGAGGGATATTTACTGTATCATGGTAGCGTAGCATTAGAGTTGACACTTGCGCATACTCTCGAAAGAGGGTTAATAGAGTGAGGTGTATCATGCTGTGCAAAAACTCTCTGTGGATTATTGTTATAGAGAGATTACTATAAGAAGAGACCGCTTTGACAGTTAGGGCTTGGTCACTGTTGGCAACATAACTGCAGGTTATGCCCGTGCACTCATTTTGTCAGTGCTTTCGTTTATAGTTAGCTCAGTTGCAAGTAGCTTCATCGTCGCCGTCTCTTGCAGTGTCATCGCTGTCAACGGCGTTCATTTGTTTCCCGACCTGCCAGAGGGGTGGCTTCTTAGAGTAAGTCGTGTGTGTGGCTGGAGCGGGCGAGGGTCTGAAGCGCGCGTGTGGTTGCAGGTGAATGATGGCGCCGGAGCGGGCGGGGCCCGAGGGCGCGCCGGCGCCGCGAGCGGGCGCGGGCCCGCGGGGCGCGGGGGGCGCGGGCGCCGCCTCGGCCCCCGCCGCGCCCGCCGCCCCCGCCGCCCCCGCGCCCGCGCCCGCGCCCTCCTCGCCGCTCTTCTCCATGCTCGCGCCCATCGTGCAGATCAAGGTAAGCCCCTCGCCTCTCTTCCATTCGCTTCCCCACACTTCCATCTCGCTTCGCTTCGCCACACTTCCATCTCGCCTCACTTCGCTTCGCAACACTTCCATCTCGCCTCACTTCGCTTCGCAACACTTCCATCTCGCCTCACTTTGCTTCGCCCCACTTCCATCTCGCCTCGCTTGACTTCGCCACACTTCCATCTCGCCTCACGTCCCTTCCCCACACTTCCATCTCGCCTCACGTCCCTTCCCCACACTTCCATTCTCGCCTCACGTCCCTTCCCCACACTTCCATCTCGCTCCTCACGTCCCTTCCCACACTTCCATCTCGCCTCACGTCCCTTCCCCACACTTCCATCTGCCTCACGTCCCTTCCCCACACTTCCATCTCGTCTCACGTCCCTTCCCCACACTTCCATCTCGCCTCACGTCCCTTTCCATCTCGCCTCACTTCGCTTCGCAACACTTCCATCTCGCCTCACTTCGCTTCGCAACACTTCCATCTCGCCTCACTTTGCTTCGCCCCACTTCCATCTCGCCTCGCTTGACTTCGCCACACTTCCATCTCGCCTCACTTCACCATGCCTCACATCGCCTCCCCTCGCTTCCCGTTCCTTGCGTTTGCAAGTGCCAAACCAACGCCGGATTTTCGCGTTTTATTTTGACGAATGATTTGGGAGATTATGCGAACGCGCGCACGCGCTTCCACCAATTCCCTGTGATATTCTCGGACATTTTGCCCATGGAGTATGAGTTGGAGATGAGTGCCCACTCTTGGTGTATGGTAACTCCTCGACAGAGGCAACACTGCCCTTGCGCGCGCTCGCATAATCTCCCAAATCGTCAAAACAAAACGTGTTATTCGGGTCTTTGTTTAGCATTTGCAAAAGTCACCTTTTACGCTATAATTATTTGTGAAATGACTTTTTACATGAAACTACGTAGACATATGTAGACTATTTAATATGTCACCTCAAATAATTCAAAAATACGTTTTTATAAGTTGTAATAGTAGTTGTATCTGTACGCGAGGGTTGGGGCGTAGACATGGCAACTATTTTTCTCTTTGTGGGAATTCGAGCACGGGTGGAAAATGTGAAATATATACATGAAAGGGCAAGGTTTGAGCTAAGTGCACGGAAATTTACCACCACATCAAAATTGTTCCTCATATTTATTAAGGTATTTAAATGAAAGTGCTGTTTTCATATTGCAAAGCGTTTTAGCACATACAAGTTCACGACATTGCCAAAGTAGCATCCTCCAGGTGGCCGTAATAGTTATCGAATGGATTTCAAATTAGTTGTCCACATTAATTATATTTTATCTATTTCAAGGATGTTTTTATTTATTTATTTATTTAGGGAAAAAACAGTCAAAAACTGTATGTGACGTATGGGGGAGAAAATCATCTGCGCACGCTTTCTTGAGTTTCAGAATCACTTCCCAATAATTTAACTATTAATAGTTGAATAATAATAATAATATAATAATAATAATAATAATAATAATAATAATAATAATAAAAACAAATTAAAAAAGCGAGAGATTAACATTTCAAAAACTAGATATTTTCGTTGCCAAATTATAGAAAACTTATTTTTAACGGTAAAGGAACGAACAGATTTGATTTTTCTGTATTGTTAACAAAATAGAAACTCACCCTAAGCTCTACTACCACTACAAGCAAAAAGTTAAGTTAAAAGTAAAATCTTTTCTGCTGCAAAACTGCTTCTATATACAATTAGAGACTATACTGATTGTCAAAACGAAAAATAATGTTTACTTTAACAAAACCAAGATATAGTATAATGAATTAGTTTTACATTTGCATTGTATAATTTTAAAGAAAGACCCAATATGCCTGTAACAAATAATGTACTTCCGGGTCAATGACCCCCATCTCGATCAGGTTTTTGTCCAGTTTCCCTGATCCATTGAGCAAATGCTGAGATGGCCCCTTGATTTGCTTCTAGACGTAAATGTAGCTTCACTATGCGCACGTTTTGTTGAACTCGTTAATTTATTAGATTTGCAATCCGGTAATTATAAATAGTATTCTGTTGATAATAATCAACATTACAGTGATCAATTTTAATCGTGAGGGAAGAAAACTGAAGAAGCCGAAGAGGGAAAAAATTGTTAAAATCAGTATTCATATAAAATGGCATGTTGTAACAGGGAAATGATCCATTTCTTTATGTACCTGATAAATAAATAACAATCCAAAGGCATTACAAACCCGATCTAAAGGTTCATTTAGGCTGATACTCGATTACCGCCCGTGCCTCATCGGTCCGCATCCGCACAGGTCATTACGTGTTGCCGGTCACGGTCGCTCGCAGAAACTCTCCTGCCCCACTCGCTACTGTCCGGTGGGGAAGGGATTATTTCTAAGAGCTTCCACCAATTCCCTGTGATATTCTCGGACATTTTGCCCGTGCAGTATGAGCTGGAGATGGGTGCCCACTCTTGGTGAATGAGCGCTGCTCGAAACGAGCTGTATTCATCTCGCACTTCGGCCGTCAGACAATCGATTTCACATTGCTTTCTGTGCATGATAGAGACACTCGTAGAAACAGCTGTTGTTGTGAACACACATTAATACAGAATTTCTTTGTCGTGACAAGCAAAATTGTGTGATCCGTTAACATATCTTTTTGAGAGAGAAAAAAAACACCTGCGGTGACTTCTGCAACAACCCTCGTATTTGAAATTTTAATTCCTATTTAGCTCGTCAAACAAAATATATAAACATATTACAGGTATTTCGCTAGACATATTTGCAGAACTTCAAGGGCACAAAATGAATGGCAAAAGCTAATAAATAATACAGTATGGGTCGTAAAAAGATATTACGATATGAAAAGAAAAAAATTAACATTTATTTTTGGGAATGAAAACTCAAAAAAACAAAACAGCCAAGTAGGATATTATATGAAAACCTAGTTATGTGTTTATGTATACCTTGAAAGCTATTTAAAGAATATAGAAAGATAGAAATGAATTTCAGAAAAACCAACAATTCAAAAGTGCGTCAGGTAAAAATCGACCAAAAATCCATATATCACATAAAATTATGGAGAATATATTGCACTTGTATATTTACGCTTGATTTTTACCTGTCAGAGAGATTTTTTTGTCTAAAATTCTGCTCTATTTTCCGCAAGTTTGTAAATCTTCTGGAAGTCCCCAGAAGAAGAGCGCAAACTACTGATCGCAAGTCCACACCCTCTCAGCAAAGAAGATAGGTTACATTTGCGTACGGAGATTACGCTCTGTACTTGACTACATATTGTTTACATGAATGTAGACTATGGACTACGTAGACTATGGATCTTTACATGTTGACGCACATCACTGATAAGACGAGTGACTGAGTGACGAAGAGTCAAGTCATGCACGTAAAATTTTAAATATATGTTCCTGATACTAGTTCCCGTATGTTGTGACCAATAAGAAAGGATTTCTGAAAATTTATTCCCTTAAGAGTTAAAATAGGAATTTTAGGTGAAGAAATAAGGGTTGTTTGGCAACTTCCAATGCATTAAGGTACGTACATGGTATACGTGCATTCATACAACAGTGACCGTTGATGTTCGTCCCCCTACTCTCACAGACAAAATCATCACGTATAGTTTTTATGTGCGTTAGTGGAGGGATACTGGGTAAAAGTGAAAGATTAGTAATTTATTATTTTTCGTAATAGTGTCCCGACGACGATAGAATTTTTGACACTGGTCTTTCAGCTATGTCGAATTCAGTCGCTGTCTGGAGGAGAATTCTACCGGTCGACTGCTCTGATTGGTAGTTTTCCGTGGTTTCTCAGATCAACACCAGGCGAATGCCGGAGCAGTACCCTAACAAACAGGGCACGAACCGCACGCGATCTTTCCTTCCTCTTGTCCTATCCTCACCTCCTTACATACACACTTATACTAATATGCACTACACTACCACACATACCGGGAGACCGGTCGAGGAGTTAGAACTTGTCCCGGCTAGGGCGGTGCCCCGCTGTTAGGAGATACCTGGTTGAGGAAAACCCCGCATCTGACCATCCAACGGGGAAAGACCACCACCACTTCCCGAGCAAAAATCCGCACTACACTAACGAGACTAATGACCATAGCAGTTGACGCGCCCGGAATCACTAAATCAATCACTCAATCAAAATAGTGTAGTGATTATTTTTGTTTGTTATCGTTGCAGGAGGGCGACGCAGCGGGCGCGGAGGCCGGGGCCGGGGCGGCGGCGGCCCAGCCCCCGGCCATGACGCCCTCGCCCGCGGGGCGGCCTGAGGGCGCGGACGACGACGACCTCACCTCCCTCACCTGGCTGCAAGACAGAAACCTCCTCAGGGGTGAGCTTAACACTGCATTACGCACTCCAAGGAAAGCAATGGCCATCGAATAGGACATACGGCTGTCACAATGACTGACGTCGCACGTGTGGCGTCACAATGATTGAAGTCGCACGTGTGGCGTCAGAATGTGTGACATGGGACCTGTGGCGTCGGAATGTCTGACATCGGGCGTGTGGCATCAGAGTTCAACGTCGACCGCGTTGCATGCTCCCTACCCCGGATGATTTGTGTCTGTTCAGCGAAAGCGGTTCTTTCCTTTTGTTGTTATCCTTGCGGAGCGCGCTCGAGTGCTCATGTGTGTGTGGTCGGTGCGCAGGCATGAAGCTGAGCCCGCCCATGGGCGAGTCGCACGAGTCACCGACGAGCGACTTCGGGGACGACGCGAGCAGCAGCGGGCCGTCGGAGGCCGGGTCGTCGTCGGCCGCCTCCTCCAGCAGCTCGTCGTCGTCCTCGTCGACGGGGCCCGGGGACGGCGCGTCGCCCTCGCCCGCCGCCCCCGCCCAGCCCCTCGGCGCCCCGGCCGCCGCCGCCGCCTCCGCCGCCGCCTCGGCGACCCTCGCCCAGGCCGCCCCCGCGGCCGGCGGCCGCCACAAGCACCCGCAGAACGTGCCCTACGACCCCATGGTGAGCCTCCGAGGCGGGCGTGCTCTTACTCGATTTCGAAATGCTATTCTTGGGCGCGTTTCGCAGTGTGTGTGCGTGCGTGCGTGTCTGTGCACGTGTGTGTGTGTGTGTGTGTGTGTGTGTGTGTGTGAGAGAGAGAGAGAGAGAGAGTTGGGGGGGGGGGTCGCAAGGCCTGAGGCTCTCGATGTAGCGAAGACGTCCACCTGGCCCCGAATCTCTCGGCGGCACTCACGTCGTTAGCTTCAATGTGAGGTGGTGGTTCGCCATCGCCCCTTGGGCGTTTTCGGTAGTCGACATCCTTTATGAAGCAGGCGGCGGATCTCATACATGTAAAATTTCGCACGAACCCTCCCTGTCAGGTTGTCTAGGTTCCGGCAGCACTCACGTCGATAGCGTCAGGTGGAGGCAGTGAGGTGATGAGTTGGGGGCCCAGAACCTCCCGGGCCTTAGTCCGGGGGCCCCCAGTTGGGCACATGGCTTCGTCGTGGCAGTGGCCCGATACTCCGGGCAAAGATGCTGATCCAATTTTCGGCGGACTCTGTATTTTTGAAAATTGCATAACTTTAGCATTGCAATATTGAATATACATTTCAATATTGAAGAAGCATACATGAAATTAGAGATTTTTGACTAGAAATAAATTTGTTTAAAAAAAGTAATCTTAAAACAGATCGTGTACGATTTTTTTAAGCGAGTAATTTCCATGTAATTTCTGCATAAAGTTAACGTAATTTATAAAAAACCAACTTTTTTAAACAATGGCTCCACATTTTTTTCTTTAAATTTTTGTCACGGGCAGAGCAAATTATCCTTATAAACATAAATCAGGTATCATTTTCATTGACATCTCTGAATTTTCGAAAATTGCAAAAGTTGGAAAAACGCAAAAGGTAGTTGTAGCACCATTACTGAATTTATTCACTGATTTTTTTAAAAAATGTTTTTAACAAAATAAGTTGGGAAAATTCAATAATTTTTTTAATTACATAATTTAATAATTAAATAAATAATTTTTTAATTACATAATTTTCATAATTACAGCTTCCCTAATACACACACACACACACACACACACACACACACACACACCACGTGCACTTAATATTCACGTGTATTCCATTTAATCCCTCTTCGTATTCTCGTAATGTTTAGTGGTAATAGGTCGTTTTCTTAAAGAACTAGTTGAAATACTGATATTTTGCATAGGAAAATATACAACTTTACATTTAGACTTTTTTTAATGATGTTAATGATTATATCTTTATAACTTACATCAAATATTGAGAAAATATGTGACAATTTTTTTTAGAAAATGTTTTTAATAGAAATAGTTATAAGAATTGCTAATTATTGTTTTGAATTATACCTGCTCTATTCTATTAAAATAGTTGTTTATGTTACAAGTGGTAAAACTGACATTTCATTTTGGGAGCAGGAAATGTTGCAACACAAAACCGATAGACTGAGTAATGCAATTCTAAGATTAAAATAAAATAATGTTTACAATGTATGTCATACACTATTTTTTAGACAGCTTTACTAAGTATGTATTTGGCATTTTGGGTCGATTGTCCGAGTTGGCTGGCTAGCTTACAGTGTACCAAACATGGTACTAGTTTTAATTCCCATGCTTCAGGGATAAGAGACACGTGGCAAATATGACATATTCCCTTCACCACAACTAGCAAACTCAGTCTGCCTGAGTTTTTCTTTATCACACAGCTACAGATACCGAGACAACTTTAAATGAAAGGTACAACTCTATTTTTGCCTCTCTGTACGTTATAGTAAGATCAGTCATAGCTTATTAGACAAAAGTATCTTATTTTCTTTGTTGCATTCAAAGTTTTATCTGAACATTTGAGCGTTTCTCACTTTTAGCACTATGGCTAAAATTTGAACTTTTAACACACTGTGCATACCTTAAAAGTAACCACCTTTACTAGTAGTGGTCTAAAATGTTATTTACTTTGAACAACTTTTTATTTTTATTATTATTATTATTTTCTCCTCACTTGTTTTCTTTGTGAGCAAAGAGAGATAGCTCTCTTTGCTCACAAAGTGTCTTGTGGTGTCCATCCAAGAAATGCATTCACTGAAGCTGTTATGATTCAACGCTGTTGCAGGTGCACGTTGGTTCAAAACCTCCGTACTCGTTTTCCTGCCTCATTTTTATGGCGATAGAAGATTCCCCTCAGCGGGCCTTGCCGGTCAAGGAGATCTACTCGTGGATTTTGGAGCATTTCCCGTATTTCAAGAATGCCCCCACTGGCTGGAAGAATAGTGTGCGCCACAATTTATCCCTTAACAAGTGCTTCCGGAAGGTCGAAAAGGCCCCAGTGAGTAAAATAAGGCTATAAAACAGTGATTTTCAAATAATTTTTTTAGATTAGTTCTTTGTTCATCTCATCATCACGATCATCATCATCATCATCATCATCCATCATCATCACCTCTTTTGCATTGTCAAGAAGTAAAGAACTAAATAATTAGTACCAAAGCATATGAAAAGGCAATCTGTATGTATTTTTGTCAGAAAGTGGTTCTTCTTTTTGTTCCTACTTTTGCTTTTCAGTGCAATATATGAAAGCCACAGTTAAAATTCTATAATTGAGACAAGCTTCTGACAAAGGGCCCATCGACAAAAAGGTAGTTTTGAAAAAAACACTACTATTGAAAGTTGTACACTTTTATTTAATATCACTGTCAAGTTAAAAATCAAAGTGAAATAATAGCTGAAATGATGAACACCTTCACAAAGTATGTATTAAGTCTTTATTTCAACAAATTACAACATAATTTATAATAGTTCTAAAGGATCCTCCTCCTAACGAACACACAATGCTCTGCACAAAAAGTGAAAAATAATAGTTTGATGTAATGTGCAATGTGTAGAACTAAATAAATTCAAAGAAAGAAACCTGTGGGTGCAAAACACATTTATAGGGCATTCATTTGAATTTCCTTCACAACACATCCAAACCAATTCCAGTCTGCAAGTGACATGAAGACAAGATCTGTAACATCTTTCACTTTTGCTGGTTTAATGTCTTTATATGGGCCGTGATACACTCCCAATGCCAAACGCTGTTTGCGAGTATGATATTTGAAACAAATCAATAACTTTACCTGGTGCTGCCACATCAAAACGAAAATGTCAGAGATTATAGATTACAATAAGGTTGTTCATTACAACAGATCTCCAGAAAAGGGGCCCATGAGTCTGCAGAATCTTAATCAGAAGATTGCCTCAATTGTTTCAATATTGAACAGCATGTTGCCTCATTTTTGGAAACAGATTTTGTTTCCCAAAGCTTTAATGTCTGGATTCTGTATTTTACAGAACCTGGGCAAGGGTTCCCTGTGGATGGTGGATCCTGTGTTTCGGCCAAACCTCCTCCAAGCTCTTCAGAAGGCCCCGTTCCATCCTCAGTCAACTCTGGAACGAATTGCAGCAATTGCCAGTTCCCCCGCCAACAGGTAAAAGGTCATCTTCACATATTCCAAATGCAGTTTTATACATACAAATGATCATTTCGGTAGATTTCATTATTCTCAATTCTTAAGATCTTTTTCAAATATGACTGTACTTAATTCTCAGAATTTGCTATTTTGGAATAGCTAAAATTACTACTATAAATGCCAGAGTGTTAGCGTATTGGGAAACTTTTTACTTTCTTTTTCTTGACTCTTTCAACTTTTTGTTCTTATTGCACTCTGTGAAACAACTTTCTCCCCTACTTTTTTAATGACTTTTGGATGTATTGTGTGGTTTTAACTGTGTGTCTCCATCTTTTATTTGAATGTTCATTTTTATTTGTTTCCATAGTGGTCCTTTACTTCCCCGCAGTGCATCTGTGACTTCTGACTTGACCCCGACTGGCCGGCACGCTGGACGACGCCTGCCAGACCCCGACCTCTTCCCGTTCCTCAGCCGACGGCTGGCCGCATCTGGGGTGGACATAGTACCAGTGGCAGGGGCTGCAAACGAAGGCAGCACTGTTGACGATGTCAACTCATTGGACGATGTGGATGCAGCTGCAGCAATGTTGGCATTGAAGCATGGGCCACTTATGCTCATTACAAGAAATGGTGAGGGCGAAATGGGAAAAAACTAAGATTTATTCTACTAATTTTGTGGTATGTTGCTGGCATACAACCTCAAATTTCTTGTTGTATGACAGAATTGTCCTTTAGTTCTGAACAAAGGGGGAAAGACATGCAGTACTGTTACTTTTTTAGTCAGTTGCTGCATTACATGTGTGGGATTATGTTGGAAAAATCAACTATTAACTATATAAATACTGTGTAAAATATAGAAAATTGTTCTTTTCAGACTCATATTTATGAAATTTTTTTCTCTTCACCCATGCTATCATAAATTTAGAAGGTCCACACATTCTGGTGTATCTAACAGTATTTTTGTTTTATTTGCAGATGTCTTCAAACCCTTCCAGGGGCAAAATGGAGCAGATCCAAAGGCCAAGAAAAAGACTAGAGCTTCCAAGAATGGAGTAAGCAAATTATTAGTCCAAGGTTGTATTAAAAATTAAAGGTCTGAAGTATTGAAAATCAGAAAGATCAAAAGCACAATTTGAAAATTTACTGGAGAACAAAACCAAGTTTACAGACAATAATACAGCATGTTTTAGTATGAGAAGGACAGTGAATCACTGCAATTCTATCGGTTGCCTAATCATTATACTACATGGCGAGGAGCTGCTATACACGGTTTCTGATAAAATTATACTTTTTTAAAAAAAATGTGACTTGGGTCTCATTCTCAACATTTGAGTTACATAATTTCCAAATTGCTAGCTATGGAATGGGATGGGTAGCAGGAGAAGGGTGCTATATTCTCAAAGCATATAGATGTAAAAATGTTGGAGAATAGACATGCAAGCTGAAGGGGTCTGTAAAGGAAGGTAATTTTAACATTTCAAGTAATGAAACTGACAGATGATTGCTCTTGAGGAGGAGGAGGAGAAGAAAAAATGAGAAGCGACAGATCAAAGCATAACACTTCCGAGACAAAATATAAAATGATTTGAAGTAGTTCTGTGACAAGATTTGAAAGTTAGATGTGATAATTACTATATTTATTTGCTCCAATATTTAAATGAACTTGAATTTAAATGTTTTACTTTTTCAGGATGCAAATGAAGAGATGTTCCCAGTGATCACAACTTCTCCAAGTGAAGACCATACATATAGTGCAGGTCCCACAGTTCCTCTTCCAACACCATCGTCATCCCCTGACGAAGCTTATGGAGGGGGCTCAGCATCAGAGGACAGGTTTGGTTTAAATGTCTACCTACCAACCAGCACAGATGGCTCATTGACAACATTTGTTGTCACTGCACCATCTCTGACCAGGAGGTACTAGGGTTGGAGTCCTGGTGGTGGTGGATTTTCAACCCTAGCTTGGTCGAATTCAGCCACTATCTGGAGGAGAAATTTAATGGTCAGATATTCTGATCAGAATGCTTTTTCAATTTATTATCGAATGAATACTTGTTGTTTTCGAAATATTTTATTTCATCAGGAACACCTTTGGAAACAGAATGTTGTTGTTGTTGTTGTTGTTGTTGTTGTTGGTTGTTGTTGTGTGATGAATATTCATAGGATTTAAAGATGTTCAAGACCCTTTTCAATTGTGGATTTATCAATAATATCAGGAGGTCATTTGAGAGAGTTGACAAAAAACTATTGTCTTTCAGTTTTGTAACATAACAGTAGCAGTTTAATTGCAAGCTAGTTCACTAACAAGATGCCTAGCATGGCCAATTCAAATGGTTATATATAGAAGCACCAAGACTGGAATGTTTCCAAGCACTGATCCCCAAATTTCTATTTCAAAGTGAAAGACATTGAACACCAAAATCTTATCAGTGGAATAACTCCAAACATGCATTAAGTATAACAAAACTATCTGAACACTAAGCTCTACGTTGAGACACAGCATACAGTAACGCTTCTGGGTGCGAGGGTGAGGAGACCAGTCTACCCTGGTGGTTGATGTAATGCTCTGTTTACCCCTACAGAGGCTCCTCACTTGGGTTTGTCCTACACAATTACCTCGCAGAGAATTATGCCTGAGAAGAGAGATCGGGATTTTCTATTTTTACGTCAAAAACTGTTAAAAACTGTGTATGATTTGCTATGGGCAAAAGTGAGTTCTGTGCACGTTTTCAAAATTCTGTGATCCCTCCCCTAAGCTATATACTACTTGAATTTTGAATACAGAAAAAAAATTAGCATTTTTTGCAAGAATTGTTAACAAAGGTATTTGCTCCAATGTTATATAATTTTATTTATTTATTTTTTTTAATATCATTATTCTAACTTAGAGTGTACTTCCTTCCTCTTTCAGTAGTTACCAGCCTCCAAAGATGTTTGTTGCTGATTGGCCCATTGCAGTGCATTGTGCCACCAGACCTTCGATTGTTGGGGCAGCTGATCCAGAAGAACAACGGAAAATTGCAGAGGGTGCAGATGCATTGCTGAATCTTGCTGGGATCACCACACGCAAACGGTCCCATTCAGGCGAGTTCACCATGTCACCCCCTTCATCTGAAGATGTCACACCCCCTCCAGTCCCCAAACGCACTATCACCACCCGAGGTCGTAAGCGTGGTAGCAGCGTGGCTACAAATGGTAGTGCAGGCTCAACCCCCACACGACCGCGGGCACTGTGGCCTGCGTCAGGACGGGTTGGAAAGAGACGGGGAGCTGGAGACCATCGCCGTGGCGGTCCTGGCAGACGAAGAGGATCTCTCCACCACAACAACAACAACAACAGCATACACCTGAAACCAGTGAAAACATCAGTCTCACCATCTCTGCAAAGAAATGATCATGAATTGCGACGGCCTGTTCGTTCAGAAGAGAAAACTGGTCGGACCAGGAGGTAGAAAAGATTAGGTTGATTTAAAGCAGAATGAGATCCTTTGAGAAATATTTTTCCTTTGTCCTGCTATGAAGTAGTGATACTAATGTATCTAGTGTGTGATTTTATGAGAGTTTTTCTTTATCAACATCTTGTTCTGGTTTTTGCTCTTTTAGAATGGAAGAATTTATTTAAGTAGTTCAATTGAAGTATTCTGTAGGAGCCACTTTCTATATAGCCTTAATGTCATGTACCTAACTCTAATATTGTGATAAAACTTGATACAAGCTCAAAGAGGCTTTGAAAGATCCGAAAGAAAATGTGAAAGTATTTTCATTTTATATTCCTTTCTAATTTTCATTTTTTGCTTGTAATTTATATGGTACAGACATCGTTCCAGTATATATTGCTGAAGTGTGGCATTTGTAACACAATCATTATCATATGTGCATATAATAGTAATAATAATATACAATAGCAGTTTGCAATAGAGAATATTCTCTTTGTGTGTTTTTTGAGAAGATTGTGTTTTTTGATGCAAAATGGCAATATTTTGTATTGAAGACAGTGGAACAGTAAGGTCTTGATGATTTCTTAGAAATCCTATTATGATAGCCATAAAATAATTTGAGCCATTGGATGAAAAACTCTATTTAATGAGCTGCCCCAATCACAATTGTATTTCATTTTCTTTTTGTTTGCTTTTTTTTTTAAGACGTAATGAGTAAGATGGAGTTTAAAACACTAATATTCTTCAAAATCTCACATCTATTATCATTTATAATTAAAATAGGAAAAATTTTAGTATTCTTAAATTTTAATTTGGCATCAGTATAATAATTTAGGTTTTGCAAATAAATAAAATGAAAAAGAAGGCAGCAATGAAATTTTGAGTTATAAGCTCAGTTATTTATTGGGCATTTTTGTAATATATTAAGCTTACAACATAGTTTCAGTGAAGCTTTTTAAATTGCTTCTCTGGAAATTTTATGACAAACTGACTTAGAAGGCAAGTTTACATATCTCATAGATTGTGTTAATAGCGACAATCAGGTAAACACCAAATGTTGATGTTTAGAAGACTCTTGATGTTTGTTTTTCAGCTGATATTAATATTGTTATTTGTGTATGTGCTGTAGGAAACATAACTGATCATAAGATAATTTTTGAAACTGTAAATTTGCCAATTGTACTTCAATTACCTAAAGATCATTTAATCTAGGGGCAGTCGTGAAAATTAATATTGTTTTGATACTGAAAGTATTTCTGTATCTGTTCATTGATAATACTTTACTGTGTTCATTTTGAAATTCTTATTTTGTAGCTAGCCCTCACTTACTAGCTTTAGGTCTGTTTTATGAATTCATTGTAGATGTGGTCAGGAGTTTCCTATATAGTGTGTGTTTTCAGAAACATGACATCATTGCTTGTGTTTGTGAGTGCAAGTGAGAGAAACTTAGGCATACCTCACTGTTGTTAGCAAATCATTCCTAAGTGCTTCTTGCATCTAATAAATTTGTAATACTTTGATTTTAAGTGTCAGAAAAAAGGAAGTGCATGGATCTATTTGCTGATCTGAGATATTTCCAGGAATTCTGTAATATAATGCAGTGCTTGGAGTATGAGATTTTACTGTTCCTACTGTGAATTTTTGGGCCCATAGAGAGCTTTTCTGAGTGCTTCTCATGATGTCTTTTGTTTCTGTTTAGTAGTTTTTCTCTTTCTATCACTCCCTCTGTCTCTCTTTTTTTTGATGATGGTCAAGCATTTAATCAGCTCATCAGAGATCTTGCATTTGGCCTTTTTTGTTGCTTTATTTTTGCTTATTTTCATTTGAAGTATAAATGAGGTGGGTTGTGTTCCTTAAGAGTTGCCAACAACAAAAAAATATGCAATGTTTTTCACATAAGAGTACAAAAATATTTTTCCTTTCAGTGGTCTTCCAATGCTTTTAATCTTTTGGGTATAATGTTGTAAGATATATGTAGCTACTTGAATGAATAATGTTTTACAGCTACATATAGTTACTAAAATTGTATGAAACTTCTGTGCCAAAACCTTTTCAAATCATACTTATTCATTTTTCTTCATACCACATTGACCGGTAGCAAAACAATGCATATTTGATCTTCCTGAAAAAATTTAGTGGAACAACTGAACTCTCTGCTAAATATTTTCACAATTTACATATTCCATTAGAAATGTTGGCAGCTCTGTGTTGTTGTTTTGTTTTGCTTTTGGTTGGTGTTTGTCAAGTATTGAAGCAATAAATTATGTGTTGATCTGCTTGAATGAAGCCAGAATATTGGCATCTATTGTATATAAGAAACGTATTACGTTCAAACTGTACATAATTGAAGAGATATTTATCAAAATATTGTAAAGACTGGTTCAACAGAAGTGTAATATTTTACAATGTTTTATAAATAGAAAACCTTAATTTATCTATGCAAAATTTCATCATTCATAATTAGGAAAAAGGATACGTTTCATACTAGTGGAATTGCTGTGTGGACATGTGATGCTGAGTACAGACGTTTGTGACAAAAAGTAAGCTGAAGAACGTATCCTATCTTTCTTGAAATAAAGAGAATTTAATTTATCATAGCAGTCCATGGATTTTCATAAACTAATTAGATGCGTATTCTTTCTGAGGTGAAAAGAAGCAAAGGCTTCAGATTATTCTAAATATCAGTGTTCTTTCTAAGAGACTTTTCAAACATGCTTTTTGTAGCACTATTTGACCAAAGAATGTAGGTACTCTGACAGTGTTCTTCAAAGTATTCATTTTCCTTTCATCATAGAAAATGACTCTTCAGTATAATAGTTAATGGAAATAGTCAAAAAATTGTTCTTTAGTCTAATCATGGACATTATTTTCCAGCATCTTCATGAATTTCTTTATCTATAATAATTGGTTAACAAATGAAAGGATGATGTTTCTGAAGAGGAATTATTTGGATTGAGCAAATAGCAGTGGGGCAAATTAAATTTAATTGAAAATTTACAGTTATGTACATAAGGGTTATTTATGGAAAAACACTGATGCAGAAAGTACTTCTCTGCTTAATTGGAGTTGGCTGTTGGGCTGATGTAGCACAAGGAATTGTATTGAATTGGATACCTAGAACAAGTCTAATTGTTGACAAATGAACCACAGCAGAGGTATGTACAATGTTAATTTCAGAGACATACTAAGTACTAATTTCAGAAAGTAATCCTAATTAATAACATTAAGTAAATGCTGTGAAATAAAATATTTAGTCATTTCGAGAAATATTGTATTGGCAGTGTTGGCTTGCCCTGTAAATATTCATATGTTTTGAATGTGAAAAGTTTGGTTAGTTTGAAATAGATGGAAATAATAGGAAACTATTATGCACTAATTTACCAACCTGCCAGAATTCATTAGTATATGTAGAGAGGGTATACATGTAAAAATTTGTTTCTATTGTCAATATTTCTTATTCTCTCCATATTTATGGCATACCTCTGCTGTGTTGGTGTTGTGTGTAATCTTAAACTGTATTGCTGCCTCTGATTTATTTTTATTATGAGAGAAAAGTGTTGAACACAAGTCTGTGAAAGATTGCAGAAAGTCAGCAGAACAGTTTCAATTAAGATACAAATTAACAACTTGAAGAATTTTTTCTTACATTTTGAGCAATATATATTAAACATGTGAAATTATGAATAAAATAATGAAGAGGGAAAAAAAAAAAAGAAAAAGGAAGGGAAAATTCATACAAACCTTTCTTTAGGCATGGTACCCAAGGAATGAAAAAATATGAAATTCCCAGAGCTTTTTGTTGTCAGTTCAAGAAGAAATCAGCTGGTTTTGTGATTACTTAAAAAAAATTCTTTTAATGGGCTTGTAAATGACAAAAACAAATTGCAAATGTTTACATATTGTTGATTTCATCATTAAATTATTAATGTATATCCTGACAATTGTTGATCATCTACAATAGGCCTGCTCTATTTTTTAAAACTTTAACAGTTGCTTTGATTCTTTTGAAGCACGCTCAATTAAATTAGAAAATTAACTAGGGATTTTAATTTTTGTAAACTTGATTTAAGTTTTGGGGAAATGGAGTGTATTAAAATAAATAATTTAATTGAAAATGAAGTTTTTAGTTGCCCAATGTTGGAGAATTTCAAACTAAATGTTTTGCTGCATTTTTCACTTGTTTGACCAAGTTGAAAATAGTTTTGTTAAGAATGTTTTACTGAAGAAACAGTGTAGAAATGAAAAAAAATAGTTTCAACGAGATGAAATAACTGTTACTGGACTTGCAGAGATCTTCTCAAAAGATGCAATTTGAGTTAATGTATTAAAGATAATTATTTTCTTGGAAAGTGATCAGAACATAATACAAAATTTTTATTATGTTTCAAATTGGTGCATTGACAGTCTGAAATATGATTTTATGTATCTATTTCCTCTGAAATTAAAAAGTTGAAGTTTTTGCTACATTCCATCCCGTTTCAATTACCAGCTGATAGAGGCTACATATTCTTGTCCCTAGTGCATTTTTTTCAAACTTTCGTTCATCACTTTTCTTCAGATTTCTTCTTCTGAAAGTGGCAGCAGCTGTTATTGCTTCATTACCAGGAGGCATGCAGCACTGGGAATACTTTTATCTACAGTGCTTCTTGGAACTTTTTATACAAACTATTTTGTATCATGAAGAAAAGATAGAACTGTGTGTGTAGGATTGCTATCCGAAAATGATAGAAATGTTGACAATAATGCTATACAATATTTGTATATGTGTGTGGTTATTCTTGGAATAAAGTCTCTTAAACCATGTTTTTCTACCCCAAAGCTTTACTTCACGAGTCAACTATTCAGCTCATTTAAGTTTAGAGGTTGCATCTGTGATTTCACTACTGAAATTTGAAGATGGGTAGTGCATGTTCATTTCTTGGGTCAGTAACCGTGGAAATAAAGAATTGGGAATTTTGCTGAAAAATAGATTTGTATTTTTGTGGAATCATTTGAGTCCCTTCTTGTTCAAGAAAACGAGCGAGTGATTCATATATGAAATTATTTAATATATTAAGTAAAGTATGTACTTCATTGAAGTGTGTACTTTTGAGTTAATTGTTTTTTCATGAGCCCTCTTATTTTTAGATCTTTTTCATAGTTCATCCCTGAGCTGTTAATGGTTGATTGTTGTGCTTTACTGTGCTATGTAAACAGCAATAACTTTTTTGCTTTCAATCTCTTCTATAAAAGAACTTTCATATTAGCAACTTTATGGCTTTCAAAGCCAACCTGCAAATCTGTGCCTCTGTTTTTTTTAATTGGTGACTGATATAGTGCAAGTTAAAGTCTATTTTGCCTGTCTTATTGTAACTTCTTATCTTATCCTACTGGTATTGGAGCAATACTTTCCTCAGTAGTCCTTCATTCAATAGGAGAGGAAATTGATTTTACGAATTATACAGATTTAAGTTTAATAGAGAATTAGGAATTCATACTGCCATTCTAACTACCAAACTATTTTCCATGTACAAAGAAAGATTGTTTCAATTATAGGGCTTAAGCTTTGCAATTTTGTCTACTGTGCAGTTCAAGTGTGAAATGTGAACCAAGGGAAGTATATGCACATAAACTTGGTGTGTTTTCAATTTACAAGTTGATCATAAATTTCATACCTATTATATGTAGTGAAGACAACATAGTGCCAATTTATAAGTATCATAAAGTGTAATTGCTCTATGAAAGAATTGAAAATAGAAATGATATTTAAATAAGTTGTTGAAAATGCTTATTCAAAATAATATTATATTTAAATATTTTATTGTATTTGTTTCTAACCACATTCAAGATTCTTGTTGTTGGTTTTAGGGGTATTTCCCCAAAATTGTTTCCTTGCAACTGTAAATGTATTAGTGTTATTAATTTATTGCTTGTTTTTACTGAGTAATACAAATGTACTGTTAACGTTGTGTTCTTGTTGCAAATAGAGATGGGAAACACATTGTTACTACCAATAAAATTTATGCATCACTTTTATTTTCATTCTTATAATAAGCTGTTTAAGATCTACAGGTAAAATTTTAACAATTTGAATTGTTAAGTAACATGTCTGTACTTTTTATTGCTGTAATATTTTTCTCCGACCCAGAGATTAAGCAAATATATAAACCTATTTTTTCTGTTATATTAGTAAAAATCAGGAGGTACAAAAGGTTTTTGTGAAACCGCAAATAGAGAATTGCAAGAAAATTACATATTTATACATAAGCTCTATTGCTGTGTTTATTCTTATTAGCAAAGGGAAATGGGGCGTTTGCACAGTGATAAATGTTAATGAAATTTCCTTACTAAATAAGGCATAGTGTTTATTATAATAGAGACAAAATACTCTTCATAAGAAATATACATAAATTGTAGATAAAGTAAATAATAGCCTATGTAAATTAGTTATACATAAATTACATATACAATATGATGTACAGTTATATATTTCACAAACGTGTATATTTTTTCAAGACTTCCGTGATACACAGCTCTTCCTAAGTAGATAATTCTGACGTTCATAGCTATGTAAAAAGTTTCTTCTCCTAACAAACAAAGTCTAAAGACATAGCAGTTGAACTGAAAGTAGTATCTCTCGTATCTTAGTAAGGTTTAGCACCAAATGTACTCAACTGAAAAGACTTCATGTGAAGCTAAAGCAATTCCATACGGGTACACTTTACATAACGGTTTATACAATATTTGTGAAGTAAATGTTAATTGTACTTCCAGTTTTTTGGTGTTGTTTAGCTTGATATTCAAAACAGCAGTGTTTTCTCCAATTCTTCCTAAACTAATGTTTGTAGTAGTTCATGTTTTAGTAGCAGGTTTTATAATCTTAACATATTAAAAGTAGTATTTCCCCAGAAGTAAGTAATGCTAGGTGTGCAAAATTTCAAATAAAATTGAGAAATTTGCATTTTCTCAAGAACTTGAAGTTGCATTTATGTAATTAACTTGATTTTTTGTTAATTATGTTGTAATAACATTGAAAATAATTAATTTCATATTCATTGCATATTTTTGCCAATTTTCTGATTTAAAAAAAGTATGCCTGAAATGTGAATTAATTTTAATTCTCATTGAGTTCTGAAACTAAATTAAAATTAGGGATTGTAAATTATTTAGGACTTAAAAAAAAATTTATAAAAGAAAAAAAATATGTTCTTTTAAGACTATCTTTGTGAGAATTACACAATTTTATGTATTTTACTCTTTTTGCTTTTAGTTACGAGTGATTATAAAAATAGAAATTTAAATGATCTATTGCTAGTTAATCCATTTTTTGAAACTTGAGGGTTATTATATGAAATATTTTTTAAGTAAGCCTTTATTTCTGATTAAGTTTCAGTTTGAAAAAATTTCTCAATGTGTACAATAAACATCTGTGATACACTGTTATAGAATGTCTTATTACATTTTTATGAAGTGTAAAATTCATGTTGCAAAATGCTGAAGGCATTTCATGTCAGTTCACTCTGAAACATCAATTGAATCACCTTTGTACTTGTGTACAACAATGAAGATATTACTTAAAATTTGGGTGCATGTCATGTATTAGAACAATCTGTCTGCAATGAGAAAGAATTTGCTGACTTTGATTTGCAGTTTTGAGGCAAAATTTGTTGATATAACTTCAATACCAAAGTCATTTTATTTTGGTAGAGAAATTAAATAAATACAATGATTCGCATTCCATATAAATTACAGAATGTGTCAAATAGCGAATTGTGAAGTATTGGTTGGTGCTACACTGTGCCAAAATGTAGAATTGATTTGATGACACAATTCATTATTACAAGAGTTCATGAATGAAAGAATGTTCATGACAAATTTTTTATTTTTTTCCATTTTTTGTTATTAGATACTTTGGTAAGCAGTTGTAATGTAATTCTAGTAAGACTTGGAGACTTTTCCTTCAGAAATTTGTTAGGAATTATATGTCAGCAATGAATATATTTTTACAGTTACCTGTGATTTTTATAAAATACTGTTTGTGATTTGAAAGTCAAATCATCATTGGAAAGTAGACAAATGTGAGAAAGTAACATATTCCGGAGAATTGTCTTGTAAGTGAGCAATTCAATTACTCACTTACCTCCATACACTTGGTGCTATGCCTTCTTTGATGTGGTTATTAGTATTCTTTCTCTGTCACCTGTTCTTTCTGGTCTGGAATTATCAGCACTTGCATGGTTTTAAGACAAGATATGTATGCCTTTTGGAAGTGCTATATGCCACAGCCAGTGCTTAAGACTTGTCAGAAAGAATGGAACTTAATTCTAAAGAACCATTATACAACAGCAATAGATATGAGAACTGTGTTTGTCTTCTGTGTACTTCTGTACTTTTTTAAACCGTTATGTCCACATTTAAGAAAATACAGGTTACTTAGACTTGTAGCAGTGGTTCTCAAAGTTTGTGGGGTTGTAGCTCAGAAAATTCTCATTTCATGAAATGTGAGTCATTCTGATAAACATATTTGTAATTATTTTATATTTTTAAGCTGAGAAACAAGGTTATTCCTGTTTACCAGGATTGTAATGAATATAAAATACTTTTATCAAATATCAAACAAGGCTCTAATAAAACTTAATTGCTGTTTTTTCCTTGAACTAATTACAATAATTTATCATAATTTTTATTGGCATTATGTTTTAAAACATTCTTAGGTTTTTTCTCTGAAATTGTGTTCATGAAAATTTCAGTGAAAATCAGAAGAATAAACACCAGTAAAATTGCTAATGGCAAGGAGGAAGTGATGCTGCTGGGTTGTGACCCTGTGGTTGAGAACCACTGATGTAGAGAATAGGGTGAAGGGAACTTCTACTGTGCCAAATTGTTGACAACTTGTTAGTTTTAAAAATATTAATAAAAAAAAATTCAAAAAATATATTGGATGAACTGAGGTATATTCCAGTTTGTTAAGACCTTTGTGTGTAGTTTCTATATCTATAGATTTACCTGGCACGGTCGACTGTTTCTTGAAAAGAAGATAGGAATTCAAGAATAACACAGTTGAAAGTATATATATTTTATGATTTGGTTGCTGTGGTTCTGTTTTTAGTTACTTTGAGTTAGTGAAAAGCAATATCTGCAGGGAACATCTATATTTTCTGCTCAAAATATTGTTATGTTTAATTGTTGTCTAGTTCTGTGTATTTTGTTTTACACTGCCTTTTTACATCCATCCTTAGAGTAAACTATGAATCGTCCAGAACCTTCACAATGAATGTTTTGGAGAAAAATAGTGTCCATCACTTTTTTTTATCTTGTCCTCATGTTCGTTTGTTTTTCGTTTTATATTGAGCATCAGAAAATTGAAATTAATTAAATTTACATGTTTTTGGTTTTCTTGCTTTACATGAAGAATTTTTTAGTGTGTCAATTATCTTTGTAATACAATAAACATTTTTTGGCTGTCCATCTGTGTATGGTCGACTTTTGTATAATTATCTAGTTTTGAGGTAACTTTTTGTACCAAATTATGTAATTAAGTAGTTATTTTCTGAACTTTCAATGTCATGAGAACATTAAGTAATGTGTTGATTGAAAACCGATGCTTCTTCACTGTTCTATTATTGAACTCATAAATTATGTGTGGACCAATTTATCAGAATGTAAGTTATTGAAAAGGAGTTATTGAAGTAAGCAATAATATTGCTTACAGAATTTATGCAATTACAATACACTTGTTATGCAAGCGCCACTACCATTATTGTAGTCTTGGTGTCTTAATTTTGGTATTAAAAAAGTTTGCACTGCCAAATGAGAAGGTTCATTTCATTGCATGCTTGCTTTAGCTTGTCATGAAATGTCTAATAGATTAAGATACTTCTCTTGTTTTCAACTCATGTTCTTTTACAGTGAAGAAGTTGTGAAGGGAGTAAACCAAAATACACCATTTTTTAAATTATTCGCCAACATCATCTAACTTGTTACTGAAGCAGATGCTTCTGGCAATGAGCAATACTTTTGATGTAATAGTTTCAGAAATTTATGAAAATAATACTGCTTTCATTATTCAATTTTAAACTCATGGTAGAGCACTTTTCATTCTTGTAGATTCTATTTAAGTCATATTGTTTCCTTATTTATACGTATTTTCCTTTTCTGAAAATAAATGTTTAATCAGTGTATTGTACTTATAAATTTAATTCTATCTCTGAGTTTGTACAGGTGTACATATCATGATACTCAGTTTCTGCAAATGGTGAATAATAAAGAGAAATTTTAAAGATACTATTTCTTTCTTTCATTTTTTTGTGCCCCTCAGTGCCAGCACTAGGCATGGGCAGACTGAGCAATTGCCCAAGGGACCCTAGAATGGGACTGGTGGGAAAAAATTGGTACAAAATTGAGAATAAAATTAGAACTCCAGAGAAAATCGTTATCAAAATTTTATAAATTGCGGTACAGTAGCCTGATATTTCATAAAATTTTGAATTAGCTTTTTTCCTTAAATAGGCAATTATAGTCATTACTTATAAGGGTAAGGGTCTTTGAAATGAATCAAATGACTATAGGATAATAGGATCTACTGAAATTCCTATTTATTATTTCATACATGAAATAAATATGTATTTAACAAGTGATTTTATAAAAAAACACTAAACAAAATAATTTTCAGCGTTTTAAGCTCACCATGGAAATTATATTGTCTGATCATTAAATATGTTTTCTTAAAACTATTATTAAAAATATATTTCCAAAATTTTTTTCTAGTGTAAATGATGTAATTTTTGTTATTTCTTGAAATAAATAAAATAACTCGTATAGTTTCTGGACACAACTTAAAAATTGAAGGGGGGGGCTACATTTCAGCATTGACCAGGACCCAAAATTTTCTAGCTCCAGCACTGGAGCCACTGCATTATTACTAGTAACAAACTCCACAATAAAAAAAAAAAAAAGATAACAAACTTGTGTGTTTTTTCTCTCCAAACATCCAGACAGGAGGGCAATTCCCCACCCACCCCATCCCCATGTTGGGACCAAGGATGTTATAATACATATATTATCCATATCACACTCCATACGAGGTGGCATGGCCAACCTTCCCATTGCAGAAAATGAAGCCAACCCCTTGCAAGCTCGGTTTGGCTACTCGCTAAGTCATATGACCAAAAAGCCTGAAATCTACCTTGCCACCCTTATATTTTCTTTATTCATATTTCAATATTTCTGTAAGGAAAATGTTTTATTTATAATTATTTGTAATTATCAGACAGAAAAGTGCTAGGAAACTACTATCACATTTGGAGTGGAGTACCAAAATCACAATATGCAAAATCTGGCGTCTCAATACTTATTAATAATAAATACAGAAAACATGTATCAAATTTTGAACACATAAGTGAAAGATTGATCAAAGTCGAACTTAATATTCACAACCAATGTACAACTATCATTGGAGTATATGGAGTTAATGACAACACTTTAAGTGAAGAAAAAGATGCTTTCTTTAATGAGCTTGGGGATATAGAAGAAGTGACCAAGCAAGTTGAACTAATTGTCATTGGAGATTTCAATTGTAGAGTTGGACACCACGAAAAAGAGGTAGTTGGCCCTTTTGGAGAAGATGTGGTAAACGACAATGGCAACAGACTTACTGATCTGTGTAGGGAGCAAGAATGTGTTGTAACAAATACTGTGTTTCAACATAAGGACATACATAAATTTACATGGGAAGATCCCACAAGACAAAGTAAGTCTATTATAGATTTAATGATAATGAGGAGGATAAGACAAACATTATTAAAGGATGTGCGGGTTTATAGACAACCTGAATGTGCCAGCAACCATCACATGGTAGTGGGAAAGCTATGTTATACGAATGTAAAGAAAACCACTCCAAAAATAGACAATGAGCTTATAGAGAACAAGGAATCTATATTCAAGACAGACCTCTTGAATCAGTATAGTGTCAAAATGCTCTAACAAAATAGACTGAGAAACAAATTAAATTTGGAAAAGGATGGCAATCCCACAGAAATGTACCAACACTTGAAGGAGAGTATTTTGGAAGCAGCTAAGGAAGCACTTGGGGAAGAAGAAAGAAAAAGAAAATATACGGAAAAGTTTTTTGAGAATTTAGAAGAAATGATTCAAGAGAAGAAGAAGGCATATATGAAATGATTAAATGATAAAACACCAGAGTCAAGAGAGAAATATGTTCTGATTCAACAAAAAGTTAAAACAGGTGTAAAAATGGAAAAAAATGAACATTGGGACAGGTTATGTACATACATCAATGGAACTGTAGGATACAATAAATCATCGGAAGCCTGGAAAATTATAAATAAAATTAGAAGAAATAATGAGTGTAAAAGCATAGTACAAAGAATCCCCTCTCAAAAATGGATACACCACTACTCAATGCTTCTAGAAGAAAACAGACCAGAATGTGAAGGAGAAGAAGAAATAAGAGATGTGGAGGAAAGCAATTTTGAAATAACTGAGGATGATATTAAAAAGGCACTATGCAAAGCAAAAACCAATAAAGCCCCAGGACCTGGAAATATAAGAATGGAGCTCCTGAAATATGGTGGAGATGTGGTTGCCAAATACCTAAAGAAAATGTTCAATAAGATAGAAGTAGGAGAGGATCCACCTGTAGAATGGAACATATCCTACATCTCTTCTATATTTAAAAAAGGGGACAAACAATCATGTGCGAATTACAGGGGAATAAGTGTCATACCGTCAACAGCAAGATTGTTTTCTAGTATTCTAAGTAAAAAATCGAAGAAGATAAACCTGTACTGAGTGAAGAGCAGAGTGGTTTTAGACGAGGACGATCATGCCTAGATAACATCCACTGTATCAGACAAGTTATAGAGAAACATTAAAGCAGAAATATGAATATTTATGTGACCTTTATAGACCTCCAGAAAGCATACGATAGTGTCCCAAGAAAAAAGATATGGGAAGCAATGAGAAAGGTTGATATAAAAGAAAAGTGGATCAATCTGGTTAAAAAACTTTACAAAAACACCGAAGCCCAAATAAAAATTGGAGATAAGTTAATGGGAAGCTTTCTGATAAACAAGGGTCTAAAACAAGGATGTGGGTTATCTCCTATTTTGTTCAATATCTACCTAGAACAAGCCCTCTATAACTGGTACAGAAAATGTTCTGGCATGGGAATAAAAATTGGAGACAAAACCTTTCACTCCCTTCTATTTGCTGACAACCAGGTAATCTTTGCCCAAGATGAAGAGGATATGGTGTACATGCTAAGAAAGCTAATAGAAGAATATAATAAATGGGGATTAGTAATAAATTTTAATAAAACCGAATGTATGTGCATTGGACAAGGAATAACAAGATATAGACGTGAATGGTAACAAAATTAAAAGCTGTAACACCTTCAAATATCTTGGATCTTTAATAAACAACTCGGGTACATGTGCTGCAGATATAAACTCGAAAATAATTATGGGGAAGAAAGCAACCAAAGCTTTACACGGCATATTATGGAATAACAATATCCGCCAAAATGTCAAAAGAAGGATATTCCATTGTGTGGTAGAAAATATAGTATTATATGGAGCGGAAATGTGGCCACAGACACAAAAAATAAGAGATAAGATAAGGACAGTGGAAATGGACTACATGAGACGATGCTTACAACTTACTTGCAAGGACAGAGTGCGAAATGAAGAAATATGGAGAAGGATGAATATAATTTGTTCTATTACGAAGACCTTGGAAAATAGAGCACTACAGTGGTATGGACATGTTCAGAGAATGTCAGAAAACAGATGGCCACACAAGATCTTAAAATGGCAACCACCTGAGAGACGGAAAAGAGGAAGACCAGTTTTAGAATGGGAAAAATACATCGAGGAAGCTATGAAGGATAGAGGCCTCAAACCACGAGATTGGGAGGATCAAGAGTTGTGGAGGGTGAAAACGGCAAGCTCCTAAGGGGAAAATGCCAAAGAAGAAGAAGAAGACAGAAATATTCAGGGAATAAAGCAAAATAGACCTGGGAAATATATTAAATATCCTCCAAATTCATTAAATGGCAGAGGAAATAAATTTTAAAAATTGTTTCATTTGCATGAAGCTGATAAGAATGTAATTTATGTGCTTGATGACATGTATTCTTGAAACACAATTGTACTTTTCACTTCATGGGCGCGAGAAGATACAATATTTTAAAACAGAGATTTGAAAGAAAAAAAATCAACCAGCAGTAATCACATTCTGAATGCAGGAGCTTTTACAATGTGTTGCATTCAACATGCAAGGAGCTGAATTTAATGTCACATAAATTGATACTGTGAAAACTGCTAATCATGTTCCAAATTTGACATAAGAAAGTAATTAGGTTTGTCTACATGGCAGGTGCCTGAAAATTGAAAAATTCTGAAAGGAAATAATAACCAATTGCCACAGCAAAGCCAATAATAAGTTTTAATTCAAATTGCCCTGAACAGAAGCGTTCAGGATTCGATAATGAAACTGAGGTGAAATTCATAGACAAAAATTAAATTATAAATCTGCTCAAATTTAGTTTTCCTGAAGCCAAATCAACTTAAACATGTTTTAAAACAAATATTTTTCAAATGCAAACTCATTATTTTATTTGAAAAAACAATAGATATGTATAGTTAATACATTTCTTACAGATCTAAGGAATAGACAATTCAAAGAGGGAACACTTTTAATTTTTTGTTTTATAAGTAAGGTAAACAAATAATACAAAATATTTTTGCTCATGAACTGTTTGATTTATTTCAATGTTTACACTGACATTACTATTAAATGAAGCAAAATAATGTTAAAAAAATAGTTGCAAGCTTTTAAAAAAGCTAAAGGGTAAAAAGCAGCTGCTAATATGTAATAAAAATAGGTCTTGGTTTACAATGTGCAATTACGTCTGGCCCTCGCTTTGAGAAATATAAAATAACAATTTATTTCTCAGGACAAAAATGTTTATTAAACTTTTTTGATGATGTTTCGGTCAACAGAACATGACGTCATGAACATGGTGTGTCCACCAGCGATCGGCTTCAATTTCTGGGGCCGACGTCACCTCCATATATTGTAACCTCCTTGGTTGGGAAATTTTTTTTTAACATTTCATTTCGCGGATATTCAAATATATATCATTAACGATTTACTTTTTTTCTGTATTTTGAGAAGAAATTTAATAATAATTAAGCGACCAAAAATTTTATTAAGCTGAGCTAATAAGATACATAAACAAATTGATGAAATTTAGCTTTATATTATAAAACGCGCGGAATAACGTTAAGCGTTATACTGTGAATATCCGTATCAATAAATCATCTTTCAATTATATTGCTTTTAAACGTTATTACTTAGAAATTTAATAATTTCATGCCCAAAACCACAAGTCTTAACATTCGAATTAACTTATATTATGACTAAATAAATTATTTCCATTACAAATTTCCTAGCGTTCCTAAATATTTCAAATGCCGAAAAATAGGTGCTTCTCACGATACGTTTCGTGGGCGCGATAAAAATAATGTATTTTTTAGCATTCCTTGTAATCTATGGAAGCATAGTCGGCAAACAAAATTTTAGATCGTTGTCCATCTAGTAAAACGATTTTATTTAACGGATCTTTAAAAAAGAAGAAATTTGTCAACGCTGCGAAACGTACGGATTCAAAAAATGCGCCGACTGACCAACTTTTCTGTCACTATATTAATATAATATACAGAGTGAGTCGCGTAACTTCAGCACCTGTAACTTTTGAACGGTTGAAGATACGGTTGACACAAATGAAAAAATATAATTTATTTTTCTCAAAGCTTTCATTTCACTTTAACGCGTGCTTTCCTATTAAAAAGAGAAAATTCAACATTTCACAAAAAAGTAATACTTGGATCACACAAGGAATTAGAACATCGTGTAAAAACAAACGTACACTCTACTTTATTTCTAAACATCATTACGTATCATGTCTACTTTCGAGAATATAAAAGAATTTTAAGAAAAATAATAGTTAAAGCAAAAATAATGAAAAATAATGAGGATATTTTGAACGCTAGAAACAAAACAAAATCAATGTGAAATATCGTAAAAAATACGACCACGTAATCTCGATATTTCGTAGAGAATGTTGTTTTAAAGGATAATGAAAGAGAAACAAGTAATCCAGAAAAAGTTGCGAATATCTTCAACCAACACTTTTCTATAATTGCGGTTGATCTCACAAAGGGACTAAAACCACAAAATTCAACATCATATGCTTCTCAAAAAAATTTCGGCACGATGTTTATTTACGAAACTTCTTCCAACGAAATCCTCAGAATAGTCAGTAAACTAAAAAATAAATATTCATCTGGTTTAGATGAATTTCCGGATTGTTTATTTAAAACGTGTGCACCTGTCATTATACACCCATTAACTCACATTTTCAATGCTTTCTTGTGCACAGGAATATTTCCAGATATTTTCAAAACAGCAAAAATTAAGCCACGTTTTAAAAAGGAAACAAAAATGAAGTTCAAAATTACCGGCCAATTTCTCTTTTGTCAGTTTTCTCAAAAATATTAGAAGGCTTTTCTATAAGCGAATGGAAACTTTTCTCGGGAAAAAAGAAGCGTTTTCAGATTCACAACATGGTTTCAGAAAATCAAAATCTACGGAAACTGCCATTTTTTCTTTCCTTAAAGATGTTGCTTCATCAATGGACAAAAATGAAGAACCCATTGGGATATTTTTAAATATTTCGAAAGTTTTTGACGTTATTAACCATAACATCTTGCTCTCAAAATTACCTTCTTATGGAATTCGTGGTATTGCCCTAGATTGGACAACTTCGTACCTTAAACATCGATCTCAAAGAGTAGAAATATTGTACTGGCACGAAAGGACATTATTTACTTATCTTTCCAATTCTTTGCCAATTGAACATGGGGTCCCATAAGGTTCGATCTTAGGTTCTATCCTCTTTCTGTTGTACGTAAACGATATGCCCTCATCTATTAAAAATGGAAGAACAGTTCTGTTTGCCGATGACACGAATGTTCTTTGCAAAAAAGAAACAATAAATAGTACAATTTCAGAAGTTTAAAATTGGTTTTGTAATAACAAATTAATAGTTAACAAAGGAAAACTGTCTCAATGCAATTTTGCGTTTCAAATCGGTAATCGTATGCTCCATTGAAAATGAACAATATGCAATTACCTGATGTTAAGGTAACAAAATTTCTAGGTCTCTCAATTCAATCAACCCTCAAATGGAATGTACTCTCTCCCTCAGAAAAAATGCCGTTCAAAATCCTATCTTCCACACCGCGCCGACAAACTTGGACACCCCTCGGCCTGGGGGAGGGCAGGGGGAGGGACGCGTTGACCAATCGCTAGCAGGTAGAACCACAGTTGTCTGTGATTGGTGTAACATCCCAAGGGGCAGAAAGAACGCTGTCTCAGGGGGAGGGGGCTAGTTCGTTTACGTACGAGACGGAAATATCGTCATATTTCCCTGCCGAAGGAGGTAGTTTGCCTGCGCGTACGCCACGACGAAAAAAATATTTCTAAGCGGGGTTTTCCGTCCAGAATGATTGTCTATAGACCAGTAAATATTTATCATTTTAGCAACAATTATTCTAACTTTTAGTAATCGATTTGTAACTCCTGACAAAATGCTATTTTGAGATATTCATATCAGACACAATTTGCGGAGCCTTCCCGGCCGTTCTAACGCATATTTCGAATTTGTTTATAAAATTATAAATTGTTGCAAAATTGTTAATTCGCTGTTTTTGGTTCTGGGACATCGGGAGACTCTCCCCACTTTAGATTTGCAAAATTTGGAAATTGTTTATAAATTTGCAATTGTTGCAAATTTTTTATTGTCTAATCTGAATGGCGTTTAAATGTGATGCAAAATTCCGGAATCCGTTCGGTGCTATTATATCTCGTTCTCGAGATATATGTAATTGTTTATAAGAAATTAACATCTTAGTAGACCCCATTTGTTTGCGCTTAATTCATTCGCGCTAGCAGAATAGCGTGGGATGGGCATACTGAAAAAACAGTTCTCCAATGCCGCGCTTTTGCCTGCCACATACGCTTAAAATGCACTTGCTTGTAAACAAATTCTGTGGCCAATTTAATTATGCTAAATTCGTATTTTTACGGCGAGTATGAGCATAAATTTTATTTGGTTTTTATATTCTCTTTTAAGTCCTACAATTTGCAAGTCGATATGTTTATCAAATAGGAAAGAAATTGATTATAAAAAAAATATTTTTCAAGGTGCATTACGCCCAAACAATTGTTTCTGTTTTTCTATCAAAGGGATGTTGAGCAACCGAATAACTGTATTATTAATTTTTTTTAAGTCCCCTGTTAACACCGAGAGTCAGAAACTATTTGTTCCTCTTGTTTAACCATTACCATTAAAAAATAGGGAAACATATTGCTTAGCTGTTTGCTATAAACTGCACTGGATTGGATGAAGGTAGTGTTAAGGTTTTCAAATACAGAAATATTCAATTTTGTGTTTTGAAAGATCACATGAGTAGAATCACACATGACAATATTTACACAAGTATAGAAATTTCTAAATAAACGTATATAAACTTTAAGTTAATATTTTCAATTCAATTTATCATTCCTTTCTAAAACTGTTAATTTGATGATTTCATTGTATAATATTCAAATCAGAGCTTTATGTGCTAAATCTACGCATTGTTAATACATATTTTTAAACAACATTAATATATTTAATATACATTTAAAAGGTTTTTAGATTGGCGAACGTTTCAATGAAATTTCATTAATTCCTAAATGCTTGAAAATAAATACTTGTAAAATTAAATAATTGTAGCGTGTAAAAATATAACAAACTCACGTATTTGGTAAAACGAGTTGATATTACTAAAAGAAAGCAAAACAGATGTTATAACAATTCAAAGAGATTTAGCGTTTGTTTACAGTTTAGTAAATATCAATGCACTAGCATTTCCCAGTGAAAATACATAGAACGAACTTGGTGGTCAAGTGATATGACCTTCCCAACACAGACTACATTTCAGTATCGTCAGAGTTCGAAGGTGGTTTGTTGGCCGCCATTCTACGAATCTATCAAAACCTTGAATTTTGCACGACCATCTGTACAGGGAGAACGTAGCGGTTTATTAAACGGAAACGGGCCATTCGAGGTATCTAATGTGCACTCTTTGAAAACGTTTAACCATTATAAACTATCCCTAAGAAAAATATCAAATAAACAATGTTAAAGGTCACCAGCTTAACATTGCCTTTACTATTTGAATGTTTTCAACATCCCCAAAACCAACAGAAAACCCATGTTTTTACAGGTTATTATAAAACCAATTCAATAAATATAAGCATTTATTCACGTTATTATTTTTAAAACACTCAAATATCTACGATGTTATTTGATTCATGTCTTCATCGAAGATCTGAGATTAAAAAACTGATAAGCAGAGAAAATTAAAGTAATTTTGAGTGATTGATGAAGTTGAATGATCAAACGAAAAACAATGTCTCTTGCTTCATATAATGCTATCGTGTTTAACAGACATGTAATTACATGTGATACCTATATTTAAACATCCAAACTAATGAAAATTTTCAAAATTAAAATCATCAATAAAACGTTGATTCATCAGCAAGGATTATATTATTAAATACTTTTTTGAGATTCATGTGCTCCTGTGTGAATAACGTAGTAAACGTGATTCGTATGATCCAGTTTCTCAGAATAATACAAAACCTGCTAGACACATACACTAAACATAATAGTTGTCAAATAGTTATTTACGACATGAGTATCATAAGATATCTTATTACAATACGAAATTGGAGAATTATCAAACAAGACTCTTTAGCCGAAATTGTTAACCAATTGAATATTGTAATATAATGTTACCATTTGAATATCATAGAAAGTAAGACGCAATTTGTCAAAATTCATGTGAACTATAATTTTTCTTTAAATTTTACTCCTTATCCTGCGAAAGATGTGTGACAGTACTTATGTTAACAGTTATACTGCCATGGGTTTAATTAATTAGTTTTCAGTACGCAAATTATTGTTTTTGGTTTTAAAGAAGCATGGATATACAGAGTATCGGGGAAGGAAACGTCGAAAGTTTGAAAAAAGCTGTTTAAACAATTTTAATCATACTTTGTCTAATAAACTACATAGATATTTTGAATGGCTGAGCTGCAATAAACGCGCAAATGTTGGTTTCAAAATATGATTTCTACGCAAAACTTTGCATTCTAGAATCATGTAAACAGACCAGAACATGTAACATGTTTATTATTAACAATATAAATTAATATATAAGTTCAGAAAAAAATTAACCGAGAAATAAAAAAGCAGTCGAACTGTGAAAATTGGGTGCTTTTTTATTTCTAGGTTAATTTTTCTTTCTGATCAAATGTATTCATTTATTTTGTTAATCATAAACAATTTAGATATTAATGAATTGTTTATATGCTTCTACAACGCAAATAGTTGCCTAGAAAACATATATCCAAACCAACTTTTGAATGTTTATTGCGGATTAGCCATTTGGAATATCCGTGTAGTTTATTAGACAAAATAAGCTTAAAATTGTCTTAACAGCTATTTTTCGAAGATTCGACATTTCTTCCCCGAATATCCTGTATATAAAAGGCTTGATTTCTGTTGGTACGCGACGGAACGGCGTTCCGGTTCTTTGGAAATAATTATGAAATTATATTATATATAAATAGCTATTGCTATTATATTAATAATTAATTTGAGGCGCGTTTCGGGGCCTAAGATTTTAAAAATAAAGGATATATGTATCATAATAACTCGTATGACGACACTGTTCTCAGTTACGTCAAGTTTTAATTTAGAGAATCAAAGTGAATAGTCTAAGTTTACTCACCTAAATAAAGTTTATCTTACTATACATACTATTTAGAAAGTGTTTTATGTTCAAAACAAGTGTTGCCTCAACAGCATATATTTTCACGTATTATTCGTAATTGCTATGCAATATTCAATACGGACTATGTGAACCTGCAAAAAAGAAACAAAAAAAAAAGACCTACTGCAGCAGAAAATATTTTCTACCCGTCGGGATTCGAACTCGGGTCTTTAAAGTTAACTCACCTGACACGGTTCCCCCTCACCACCAGGTACACGACAAGACTACCTCCTTTCCGATGCGAAAAGAAAGTGAAGCATTTGCAGTTTAAAAAAAAACAACAGGGTGTTCAATTTATCTTAATACAAGATCTATTTTTAAAAAGAGATTTCATTAAACAAAAATCTCTAGCGTTCATATTGTTTTTCGACAATGTTATAAAGATCAGTCGGGGCTAATATTATACAGTAGAAAATTGGGGTTAATGTATTACACTTTCAGAGTTGTTATTTATTTATATCCAAAAATAACAAGAAAATGACAAATGATAGGAAATATATTCTATTATAATGACCATATAGCGAACACTCAGAATGTAACAATATTTGGGAGGAAAAAAATCAAAACTAAAATGCCTAATTTTTCCAGTCAAAAACTTTACCACCGTGATATAAATCTTTTGATGTTACTTCGTTATTTTTTATGACACGATATTTTTGAAAATAGGTTATCATTAAGAAAGAATTAATATTCTTTTCTGCGTTAAAATAATGCAATAATATTAATCGTGTCATGATATATACAGCCTCAAATTTGTGGGGCTAATATGATACAACTTAAGAGGCTAATGTAATACGGGTGTCGGGGCTATTTTGATACACTAAAAATTAACACGCAGACAACTGGAAGGGATTTTTTTATGTTTAATATTACATCAAAGGCGCTAAAATTCCGATTTGATGTTGATAAACTATCCAAGTGTTTATCTGAGAAAGAAAGACCAGGCGACAATTCATATAGATTTCCTCGTTCTCCTCCCTACCCAGTACATGGTGATTCACTTATGATTATCAATTGGCGGAAGCTTCTGCTGTTTCAGTGCAGTTACTGATTTTTCACTGGAATCACAAGGAACCAGGCCTACAATAGGAGCTAACACCATCCCTTCAACTCCAGATATCAACTGTTCTCATCCAGTACTTTTGAGATAATACTGTTGGAAAAAAATTTTAAAAAAACAGTAGCCCTCCAAAGAATAAGGAAGCGGTTAGACCCAATAGCAGCAATCATTACTAGTGAAGAGTGGATCATTACTAGGAAAGAGTGGAGTGTTTAATTTACATTAATTTAATATCTCTTTTTAAAAAGAGATTTCATGAAACAAAAATCTCTAGCGTTAATATTTCTTTTCGACAATGTTAATAGGTATTTGTTTGCAATTTTCGAAAATTCAGATCGTTCGCCCAAAATTGAACGTACGCCACTTTTAAACATCTTGTGCTTCGAGGAATAGATTTACAGAAAAATTGGAGCTCTTTTGAGGAAATTATGTAAATATGATGGGGTTTGGTGTAAAGTACCTTCAAAATTAAAAGATTCGTTTCAAATTCGAAGATTCGTAATATTAGCCAGATCGTTCAAGGAATATCCATTTTTGGTGAAAATCGTGTTTACTTTAGGCTCTAGAATTACTCACACGAAGACGGATTCACAAAGAGGTTTTTTGGAAAATCACTTTTTCGGGTTCAAAAAATAAGCGTTTTGACAGCTTTGTGTATAGAAAATAAAAGAACAATACCAACAATCCACTTTTTTCGAACTAGCTACTTACAAAACGTGTTTTCTGTGAAAATTTCGACACTTCCTCCTACAGCATTACGTAACTCTCTTTACACGTGGAGGTAAAAATATTCCAGCGTTACTGGGATTTGAACTCGGATCCCTGTGGTCCGTAGGTCTGGCTCGACCGCACTGTGCTATCACAGATATTTCTCAACACGCTGTCCAAGCAAACTTATTATGAAAAGAATAGTTACGTGATATTCATTGCACTTAGATATTTTATTAGAGGAATGTTTTACATGTGTCAAAGGTATCAAATTCGCAATAAGACTTCAAACGATTACAGCCCACGCAACTACATAGCTCATTTTACTTAGAAATATTTTCAACCAGAAGCCGTAGTCTTTAGAACCCTCTGTGGAAGTCGTTCCCGGTCTTATCTTTCGGCCACTATGGCCAAGGTTGAATTACGTCACAGATGAATGTTGCGATAACGCTAGAGCTCAACACGGGCGCGCATGAAGACGTTCTGAAGCCAGAATCGCAATAGGGGCATATTTATACGTGATTCTTAAAGACATTAACACACTAAAATAAGTAGTGGCGCGTCAAAACACATGCTTTATGTGATATTTATAATGGATACGAATGATTATAACTATACAATTAACCGCAAAATTGTTTCTACCCGCAAAAATTATTCGCCGTGGATGAGATTCGATCTTACGTGCCTAAGCTTCTCTAACAGTGCGCTTACCTGCTATACCACAGAAACTCTTATAACTTTTGTCTCTCACAAAGATGATTTTAAACTGTCATGTATCACAGATTTGACTAAAAAAGAACGTGCGGCGTTAAGATGCCTGTGTTAACTACAGACGGACAAACAGACGTTTTGTCGTAAATAGATTTTTTAGTAACAAGGACCCACAAAACATGAATTCTGTCTACAAACGTATTGACGTAATGCACTATATACAAGAATAAAATTTATCTACTTTTGTCGTGACCAGTTATCGGAATTTAGAGGTTTTTGTCGAAAAATCCCCGTCTCCCGGCGTATGATTACAATACTTTTTCTTCTTACCACATAATTACCAGAAAGGAAGAAAAAATTGTTTTTCATTGTTTCTATTCAACGAAAATTTTCAATCAATTCCAAAGGTGAAATAATCAGTAAATCTTAAAAAGAGATTTATTAACAATATTAAATGAAATATAATAAGAAAGTAATCTTCTGTTCTTTACTTGGTATTCACAAATCTATAGGAAAATCATAATAAAGGCATTATTTCAACAACATTCGAATATTATTGTTAGAATCTATGGGGAAACTGTTAATGCCGGGTCCTGGTAACGTAAAAAGGGTTAACTAAGGTTGTGAAATGTAGAAAAAAATCCTTTAACTCGTGTTGCCCGAAACATATGTTTTGTGGGTCGTTGATACAGAAAACTCGAACGACGACGAAAAGCCTGTACGTTCGTGTGTCTGTTGATGTGTCTGTTCTTGTGTCTGTTCGTCTGTCTGCCTGTCTGTAATTTTCAAAAAAATTATATGACCTTATTGAAAGAATTATTTATGAACAACAAATTTCATTTGAAGGAAAAATCTGTGTTCAATTTTAAAGTTGTAGGAAAACGCCGAAAAAATTCAAACTTTTCCAATTTTCGAAAATTAAGAGTTTACCGTGGACATAGGACGTATGTCGCCTTTATAAGTGTATTTTACTCTATTCTTAGAAGAAATTTAAAGAAACAATTTGGGGTCGTTATTGAGAAACTTTTGAAAATGTCTGACGGCTTCATGTAATTTACCCTCAAATTTTCAAGAATGATTTTTAAAATCTCAAAGTTTCAACTAGAATCACAACGACAAGGGATTCTTCAATATGGAAAAGATCGTACGATTTATTTAGGCGCTAGTAGTGTTCACAGATGGACGGAGAGACGGACAGACGCAGACAGACTGACGTTTTGCTTTCAATTGGTGTTTTGGCATCAAAGACCCACAAAACAGGAATTATGGTTACATCACGTGTTAGAGATTTTTTCTCTTAATTTAGTAACTGGATTTATCCACTCCTTTGTTTTCAGGGCCCAGCAATACATTTTTTCTGCCGAAAATTCGCCGTTTTTTTCGCGGAGCATTACATAACTTTCTCTATACTACGTATATTATTCCGTATGTATGTGCGTATACGAGAAAGTAAAAAGTTACGTAATTCTACGGAGGAAATCGGCTAATTTTCGACACAAAAAAACTGTAATTTCCAGGCCCTGGTGTCAAAAAAAGTGGATAAATTCAGTTGATAAATATAGAATAAAATCCCTTTAGCATGTGGTGTAGCCAGAAGCCAGGTTTGGTGGGTAGTAAATACAAAAAAAAAAAAAAGATTAATTGTAAAACGTATTTTCTTCTGTGAACAATGCTAGCGGCTAAACTGTTCAGGCAATTTTCCCCAAAGTTGATATTCCGCAAGCGATCCGGCTGATGTCGAGCCCTCCTGAATTTCAAATCAATATTTTATTTTTGGATGGTACTCTACCAGAAGCCCCTGAAACATTTTCAAAAATTTCAAAATGGCATGAACTTTTCTGGTTAAATTTTATTGCCGGATAGCGTAATGGACGCTATAAGACGATGGCGGAGTTGATTTTCGTTCATATACTGAATTTTTCCAAAAATGCAAGAAAACAATTTTTTCCCCCGTTTTCCTACAACTTAAGTATTGAAGATAGTTTGTTTCCTTAATGAAATGTGTTCATCAAAAACAGATCTTCAAATATTCCTTTCAAATAATCAGTCCTTTAATAAAGATCACGTACAATTGTTTAAAAATATAAGTACTTTAGATAATTTTACAATTTTTGAAATAGCAAATTTGAATTTCCCCCGCTTCGTTTGACGAACTGTCATTCTGAATTTCTTTTGAATTCTGATGATTGTCGGGACGGACAAGGCGCTATTACGACGCTGTATTTTTCATTTAATGTCAAAAACAGTTAAAAATTGTGTGTAATGTGCTGTAGGGAGAAATGTATTCTGTGAACGTTTTCTTAAATTTTGGTATCCCCGTGCCCTAACTCATATACAAGACGAATTCTGAGTACAGAAAAAAACTAGCGTTTATTCTTCAAATCGCACGAGCGTTTGCTCTTCGAGTTGCATTGATTTAATTGAAATTATCTCAATGAGGTTTTCTCTCTTAATAATAGTATTTAAATATAACATGAAAGAAAAACAGAAAATACCGGAATTTTGAAGGAACATTTATTACAAAAATTTGATATTTTGTTGTTATAATATTCAACTATGGATATTTTAGATGTGTTTCCGAGAAGTTCATTGTTGGCGACGAATGGGAAATATATAACATACGGCGGCTTTGGCCGGTATTACACTATAAAAGTTATATGACATATCTTTGATAAAGAACTTTGTGGCAGTCTTTGAACTTTGATGAGAAAACTTTGACAAGGAAATTTGAGAGATGACATTTCGTCCAAATTTTATGTAAGTTTGCTCGCGATTTACAATCAATTACGCACAAATAGTTGTGTTTTGCTACTTTATGTTTTATTATAACTAATCTATGTTTAATGCTAATGTAGCAAAAGGTAAATAAGAAAACGTTTGTGGGTGAGGCTTTAGAACAACATGGTGAGGTTATGGGTCGCACATTGTGAAGCATTGATTAAAGACCTTCGAAATGAAGAATTATTTGAGGATGGATGAGGAAACATTCAATTTTCTTTGTCGTTCTTCCTTCTTTCGAAATTCAGTCCTCTGATAGGGAAGTTTAAAAAAATTATATTCCTGAACTGGGCATTTTCCAAACACCATATTTTCCACTTCCCGGGAAAATGTGTCCTACAAACGTTAATTCGTTTGGTTTTACTTTTGTAGTTCGGATGGAAAGTATTATATAAACATTCTAATTACTCGCACTACGCAATTATGACTTTGGTTGAAGCAATACCCCTATATCGGACGTCATGTTACCAAATATGATAAAACTTGGAAGCCGGAGACTACATTTTATCCAAGAAATTTTCTAAAAGAAATCTTTTATAAAATATTGGCTATTACACTGTCATATTTCTTTTATAAAATATCTTTGACAAAGATCTTTTACAGTGCAATACCGGCCTTTATTTACTTAACGTTAATGTTAGAATATCTCTACGATCAATAAAATGTTGTAATCAAGTTTAAAGTCGAGAAGTATATATATACGCAGAAATGCATTAGGTAATACGTATTTATAATAGTATTCATTCATTTACTTTCCAAATTATTTTACCTTTTTCAATAACTAAAATAGCAAATTAAAATAGATTTTGAAATAGAGTTCGCAGTGAAAATGAAATGTTTTAGCGGGCTTACTGCTTTCCGGGGCATCTATAACTGTTTAATTTCTTAATTATTTATGAAGAGACTAATTATGATTTGTTTGGTTGTACTTGTAGGTCATCATTTAAAAGAAAATATAATATTTAAGAATACTTTTAGAATATCTTGAGATCGGGCAAAAATAATTTTATGTATTCGAAACACGAATTAGTGGTCCATAAACAAGACTTATAAGAACATTTAATCACAGCAATGCTAACTGAAAAACAAAACAATTTTAACAGGAACTGATAAGCAAATATGTGTCCAATTTTGGCAGCGTCAATTGTTGCTGCCCACAGCATCCATTGTTGCGCTCATTGCCGACGCTTCTGAGGTTGATGCTCTCTTCAGCTGCCTGTCCCAGTTGGGACTCAACAGCCAGGTGTTAATGGTGTAGGATTTTTCTTCTCCTAGTTTTGCCTCCACTCCCCCGTACAGAGACGGGGATTGGTAAACTAGGAAAAATAACATAGGGGTTAATACATTTTATGTTGGACAGGCTATTTTATTAGGTCTTTAGGAAGACGGAAATGGAAGTGGAAAAAAAGATTTAATGTTTTTATTGATTTTTACTTTCTCGCACTTACTGTCGTAAGAAGAAAAGGTATTGTAATCGTGCACCAGAATACGGCTAATTTTCGGCAGAAAATCCATCCCATCCTGGTAACGAAAAAGTGAATAAATTTATTTGCTAAATTTAGGGGGGAATCATTTAACGCGTTGTGTAGCCAGAATTCATGTTTTGTGGATCGTTGTTACCGAAAAATTGAATGACGGCAAAACGTTTGTCTATCAGTCTTCCGTCTGCGAACAACGCTAGGGGTTAAATTGTTCAACCGATTTTGTCCAAAATTGATAATACCCAATCGATCCTGTTGAAATCACGCTCCCATCAATTCGAAACCGATATTTTAATTTTGGGAGGTACTTTACATAAAGGCCCAGAGATATTTTCAAAATTTTCTCAAAAGCGGCGTCATCGGTTTTGATTAATTTTTTTTCCATAATCTCAAGAACGTTTAAGAGAATGGTGTAGATCTCATGTTGGCGTCTGTCTGTCCGTCTGTAGTTAACACAAGCATCTAAACGCCGCACGTTCTTTTTTAGTCAAATCTGTGATACATGACATTTTAAAATCATCTTTGTGAGAGACAAAAGTTATAAGAGTTTATGTGGTATAGCAGGTAAGCGCACTGTTGGTAAAGCTTAGGCACGTAAGATCGAATCTCATCCACGACGAATAATTTTTGCGGGTAGAAACAATTTTGCGGTTAATTGTATAGTTATAATCATTCGTATCCATTATAAATATCACATAAAGCATGTGTTTTGAGGCGCCACTACTTATTTTAGTGTGTTAATGTCTTTAAGAATCACGTATAAATATGCCCCTATTGCGATTCTGGCTTCAGCACGTCTGCATGCCCGCCCGTGTTGAGGTCTGAAGTTATCGCAACTTTCATCTGTGACGTAATTCCAGCCTTTGGCCACCAGTCGCCGAAAAAGATAAGACCGGGAACGACTTCCACAGAGGTTCTAAAGACCACGCCTTCTGGTTGAAAATATTTCTAAGTAAAATGAGCTATGCATAGTTGCGTGGGTTGTAATCGTTTGAATTCTTATTGCAAATTTGATACCTTTGTGCATGTAGAACTGTTCCTCACAATAAAAAAGATCAAGTGCAATGAAGCCTATCACATGGCTATTCTTTTTCGTAATAAGTGTGCCCCAGACCCAGCATGTAATGTCTGTGACGTTCCAGGCCTGCGGACCACAGGGATCGGTTCAAATCCCAGCCAACGCTGGGTCTTTTTGCCTCCGTGTAAGGAGATTACGTAATGCTGCGGGAGAAAGTGTCGAAATTTTCACAGAAAAGCCCGTTTTGTAAGTAGCTAGTTCGAAAAAAGTGGATTGTTGGTATTGTTCTTTTATTTTCTATACACAAGGCTGTCAAAACGCTTATTTTTTGAACCCGAAAAAGTGATTTTCCAAAAAACCTCTTTGTGAATCCGTCTTCATGTGAGTAATTCTAGAGCCTAAAGTAAACACGATTTTCACCAAAAATGGATATTCCTTGAACGATCTGGCTAATATTACGAATCTTCGAATTTGAAACGAATCTTCTAATTTTGAAGGTACATTACACCAAACCTCATCATATTTACATAATTTCCTCAAAAAGAGCTCCAATTTTTCTGTAAATCTATTCCTCGAAGCACAAGATGTTTAAAAGTGGCGTACGTTCAATTTTGGGCGAACGATCTGAATTTTCGAAAATTGCAAACAAATACCTATTAACATTGTCGAAAAGAAATATTAACGCTAGAGATTTTTGTTTCATGAAATCTCTTTTTAAAAAGGGAGATTAAATTAATGTAAATTAAACACTGCACTCTTTCCTAGTAATGATCCACTCTTCACTAGTAATGATTGCTGCTATTGGGTCTAACCGCTTCCTTATTCTTTGGAGGGCTACTGTTTTTTTTAAAATTTTTTTTCCAACAGTATTATCTCAAAAGTACTGGATGAGAACAGTTGATATCTGGAGTTGAAGGGATGGTGTTAGCTCCTATTGTAGGCCTGGTTCTTGTGATTCCAGTGAAAAATCAGTAACTGCACTGAAACAGCAGAAGCTTCCGCCAATTGATAATCATAAGTGAATCACCATGTACTGGGTAGGGAGGAGAACGAGGAAATCTATATGAATTGTCGCCTGGTCTTTCTTTCTCAGATAAACACTTGGATAGTTTATCAACATAAAATCGGAATTTTAGCGCCTTTGATGTAATATTAAACATAAAAAATCCCTTCCAGTTGTCTGCGTGTTAATTTTTAGTGTATCAAAATAGCCCCGACACCCGTATTACATTAGCCTCTTAAGTTGTATCATATTAGCCCCACAAATTTGAGGCTGTATATATCATGACACGATTAATATTATTGCATTATTTTAACGCAGAAAAAAATATTAATTCTTTCTTAATGATAACCTATTTTCAAAAATATCGTGTCATAAAAAATAACGAAGTAACATCAAAAGATTTATATAACGGTGGTAAAGTTTTTGACTGGAAAAATTAGGCATTTTAGTTTTGATTTTTTTCCTCACAAATATTGTTACATTCTGAGTGTTTGCTATATGGTCATTATAATAGAATATATTTCCTATCATTTGTCATTTTCTTGTTAATTTTGGACATAAATAAATAACAACTCTTACAGTGTAATACATTAACCCCAATTTTCTACTGTATAATATTAGCCCCGACTGATCTTTATAACATTGTCGAAAAACAATATGAACACTAGAGATTTTTGTTTAATGAAATCTCTTTTTAAAAATAGATCTTGTATTAAGATAAATTGAACACCCTGTTTTTTTAAAAAAACTGCAAATGCTTCACTTTCTTTTCCCATCGGAAAGGAGGTAGTCTTGTCGTGTACCTGGTGGTGAGGGGGAACCGTGTCAGGTGAGTTAACTTTGAAGACCCGAGTTCGAATCCCGACGAGTAGAAAATATTTTCTGCTGCAGTAGGTCTTTTTTTTTGTTTCTTTTTTGCAGGTTCACATAGTCCGTATTGAATATTGCATAGCAATTACGAATAATACGTGAAAATATATGCTGTTGAGGCAACACTTGTTTTGAACATAAAACACTTTCTAAATAGTATGTATAGTAAGATAAACTTTATTTATGTGAGTAAACTTAGACCATTCACTTTGATTCTCTAAATTAAAACTTGACGTAACTGAGAACAGTGTCGTCATAAGAGTTATTATGATACATATATCCTTTATTGTTAAAATCTTAGGCCCCGAAACGCGCCTCAAATTAATTATTAATATAATAGCAATAGCTATTTATATATAATATAATTTCATAATTATTTCCAAAGAACCGGAACGCCGTTCCGTCGCGTACCAACATAAATCAAGCCTTTTATATACAGGATATTCGGGGAAGAAATGTCGAATTTTCGACAAATAGCTGTTAAGACAATTTTAAGCTTATTTTGTCTAATAAACTACACGGATATTCCAAATGGCTAAGCCGCAATAAACATTCAAAAGTGGGTTTGGATATATGTTTTCTAGGCAACTATTTGCGTTGTAGAAGCATATAAACACTTCATTAATATCTAAATTGTTTATGATTAACAAAATAAATTAATACATTTGATCAGAAAGAAAAATTAACCTAGAAATAAAAAAGCACCCAATTTTCACAGTTCGACTGCTTTTTAGTTCTTGCATTACTGAAAACAATGAGTAAACCCATGGCAGTATAACTGTTAACATAAGTACTCTCACACACCTTTCGCAGGATAAGGAGTAAAATTTAAAGAAAAATTATAGTTCACATGAATTTTGACAAATTGCGTCTTACTTTCTATGATATTCAAATGGTAACATTATATTACAATATTCAATTGGTTAACAATTTCGGCTAAAAAGTCTTGTTTGATAATTCTCCAATTTCGTATTGTAATAAGATATCTTAGGATACTCATGTCGTAAATAACTATTTGACAACTATTATGTTTAGTGTATGTGTCTAGCAGATTTTGTATTATTCTGAGAAACTGGATCATACGAATCACGTTTACTACGTTATTCACACAGGAGCACATTAATCTCAAAAAAGTATTTAATAATATAATCCTTACTGATGGATCAACGTTTTATTGATGATTTTAATTTTGAAAATTTTCATTAGTTTGGATTTTTAAATATAGGTATCACATGTAATTACATGTCTGTTAAACACGATAGCATTATATGAAGCAAGAAACATTGTTTTTCGTTTGATCATTCAACTTCATCAATCACTCAAAATTACTATAATTTTCTCTGCTTATCAGTTTTTTTAATCTCAGATCTTCGATGAAGACATGAATCAAATAACATCGTAGATATTTGAGTGTTTTAAAAATAATAACATGAATAAATGCTTATATTTATTGAATTGGTTTTATAATAACCTGTAAAAACATGGGTTTTCTGTTGGTGTTGGGGATGTTGAAAACATTCAAATAGTAAAGGCAATGTTAAGCTGGTGACCTTTAACATTGTTTATTTGATATTTTCTTAGGTAGTTTATAATGGTTAAACGTTTTCAAAGAGTGCACATTAGATACCTTGAATGGCCCGTTTCCGTTTAATAAACCGCTACGTTCTCCTGTACAGATGGTCGTGCAAAATTCAAGGTTTCGGCAGTTTCGTAGAATGGAGAGTACCGTCCAACAAACCACCTTCGAACTCTGACGATACTGAAATGTAGTCTGTGTTGGGAAGGTCATATCACTTGACCACCAAGTTCGTTCTATGTATTTTCACTGGGAATGCACTAGCAATTGATATTTACTAAACTGTAAACAAACGCTAAATCTCTTTGAATTGTTATAACATCTGTTTTGCTTTCTTTTAGTAATATCAACTCGTTTTACCAAATACGTGAGTTTGATATATTTTTACACGCTACAATTTTTTAATTTTACAAGTATTTATTTTCAAGCATTTAGGAATTCATGAAATTTCATTGAAACGTTCGCCAATCTAAAAACCTTTTAAATGTATATTAATTATATTAATGTTGTTTAAAAATATGTATTAACAATGCGTAGATTTAGCACATAAAGCTCTGATTTGAATATTATACAATGAAATCATCAAATTAACAGTTTTAGAAAGGAATGATAAATTGAATTGAAATTATTAACTTAAAGTTATACGTTTATTTAGAAATTTCTATACTTGTGTAAATATTGTCATGTGTGATTCTACTCATGTGATCTTTCAAAACACAAAATTGAATATTTCTGTATTTGAAAACCTTAACACTACCTTCAACCAATCCAGTGCAGTTTATAGTAAACAGCTAAGCAATATGTTTCCCTATTTTTTAATGGTAATGGTTAAACAAGAGGAACAAATAGTTTCTGACTCTCGGTGTTAACAGGGGACTTAAAAAAATTAATAATACAGTTATTCAGTTGCTCAACACCCCTTTGATAGAAAAACAGAAACAATTGTTTGAGCGTAATGCACCTTGAAAAATATTTTTTTTATAATCAATTTCTTCCCTATTTGATAAATATATCGACTTGAAAATTGTAGGACTTAAAAGAGAATATAAAAACCAAATAAAAGTTATGCTCATACTCGCCGTAAAAATACGAATTTAGCATAATGAAATTGGCCGCAGAATTTGTTTAGAAGCAAGTGCATTTTAAGCGTATGTGGCAGGCAAAAGCGCAGCATTGGAGAACTGTTTTTTCAGTATGCCCATCCCACGCTATTCTGCTTGCGCGAATGAATTAAGCGCAAACAAATGGGGTCTACTAAGATGTAAATTTCTTATAAACAATTACATATATCTCGAGAACGAGATATAATAGCACCGAACGGATTCCGGAATTTTGCATCACATTTAAACGCCATTCAGATTAGACAATAAAAAAAATTTGCAACAATTGCAAATTTATAAACAATTTCCAAATTTTGCAAATCTAAAGGGGGAGAGTCTCCCGATGTCTCAGAACCAAAAACAGCGAATTAACAATTTTGCAACAATTTATAATTTTATAAACAAATTCGAAATGTGCGTTAGAACGGCCGGGAAGGCTCCGCAAATTGCGCCTGAAATGAATATCTCAAAATCGCAGTTTGTCAGGAGTTACAAATGGATTACTAAAAGTTAGAATAATTGTTGCTAAAATGATAAATATTTACTGGTCTATAGACAATCATTCTGGACGGAAAACCCCCCTTAGAAATATTTTTTTCGTCGTGGCGTACGCGCAGGCAAACTACCTCCTTCGGCAGGGAAATATGACGATATTTCCGTCTCGTACGTAAACGAACTAGCCCCCTCCCCCTGAGACAGCGTTCTTTCTGCCCGTTGGGATGTTGCACCAATCTCAGACAACTGTGGTTCTACCTGCTAGCGATTGGTCAACGCGTCCCTCCCCCTGCCCTCCCCCAGGCCGAGGGGTGTCCAAGTTTGTCGGCGCGGTGTGGAAGATAGAATTTTGAACGACAATTTTTCTGAGGGAGAGGGTACATTAAAACGCATTCGCGACATGGCTACTGCTCGATCTATTCTTTTTACTCTCTACACTCTCAAAGCCGACCTTCTGAAAGCCTTCACACACGTAAACAATAATTTAGATCAACATATCCGAAGGTTGGAAGAGGTCGTTCTCTACACAGACGGTTGGGTACAAGTCGGCAACACAGCGAATAATACCAACCGTACACCCGTGACTGTACAAAAGACACAAGCACCGCATCCAATCACAACTCAAAACAAATTTAGTGTTTTAGATTATGAAACAGATTTTCCTCGCCTTCCTGATCCTCACCACCCTTCTCTACCATCGACAAATTCATGCACAAACCAACGCAAACAGGCTAGGAAGCGCGTCAAAACCAAAACACATAAAGCTGCGCATCCTAGCTCACTTGAAAACAAAGGCATTCCTACTGAGCCTAAAAAACAGGTACTCATTTTAGCTGACAGTCATGGCCGCCATCT